>PVJH01002800.1:142039-158619 GCA_004026705.1 Nesogale talazaci
GGGGGGGGGGGGTTGTTGGTTTGTGTTTGGGGGTAGAAAGCACAAGGGATGGTTCTGTCCCTGCCTCCTGTGATAGACAACGAGCTTGGGATGTCAGGTTTCTGTGTTTGTCTCCCTGCTATAAATCTTTCCCATGTCTTCGTGGAACGCTGAGCTGAGCCTCCAATCCCCAAGGTCCACACCATCCTCGACCTGGACAACCGTCAATAACAATGACAAGGAAATACCTTCAAGGGCATTGGAAATATATATATATATTTCCACTCTGGACACCTCAAAAACAAACATACAAAAAAACCCAGAAAGCTATGGTCCAGTTTTAAACCAAGATTAGATTTCGGGATTTTGTTGTTGTTTGTTTGGTTTGGTTAGTGGGGGTGGGGGGAGTGCGAAAAGAACAACCAAAAGGCTTGACTGTCTCTACGGAGTCTCAGGTTTCAAAATGACTGCCTTGGAAGCTGAAATGACCCAGATTATTGAAGGAGAGGCGGGGTGGGGGGAGCGCATCAAGAGGCTCTAGCAAAAGCTTCATTCATTGCCCTGCGGGTGTCCTAGCTTGGTCCAGGAGTGGGGGAACTTGGGGAGTCCGGGTGGGGGAGGTCACCTGCACAGAGAGAGAAACAGCCGAGGCAGGGTCCCTAGGTACCACCCACCTCTCCAAGTGAATCACTGCGGTACCAGCCCTGCACTGATTCCACGCACTGCCAAACAGGATGAGGTAAGGCTCAATCCCGGAGCCCCCACCTTCTCCTGCACGCAGCAGGGCGCATCCCTCTGCGAGGTGCACCACGCAGCCCCCCGCAGCCGGGCTGAGGGGCTGACGTCACCCTTCTGCATTGAGCTTCCAGAACTGGTGGCTGCACTGAAAGAGGAGTCGAGTTGGGGCTCTAAGGTTCTCACCAAGCGACTGGGGTCCTCTTCTTGGGGGCTGCGGACTGGGTTCCCGAAATTAGCGAATTACCAGATAGGGACTGGAAGAGTGGCAGAGGGCAGAGGAGGGTAGTAAGACATCCCCCCCCCCGCCCCCAGTCCGAACACCCGCCCCCACTACCGCCCATGGCCAGAGAGGGCTCCTCGATGCGCCTGGTTTATATAAGCCCCTCTCCTGGCGCCTCACTACAGCGGTAGCATTAACCCCCCGCCCCTCCCCCATCAGCACGCCGGAGGGACCTCGGTCGCTCGTGCCCACCCGAGCCCGCCCAAGGCTCAGGGCGCCTCCCTCCTGCAGCCCTGGGGGGTCAGGATAAAACGGGAATGTGGGCTCCGGACCCCGCGCTCCCGGCCCGCCACAGGTTAGCTCCTTGACGCGCCCAAGGGAGTCTGGCCCCGGGCGTCGAAGGGGGGCAGAAGACGAATAAAGCCGCAACTTTCCCCAGAGGCTGGCACCATCCCGCAAGCTGAGAAGGGAAATCGATGCATTCAAAGGGGGAAAAAAAATCTTGATTTTTTTTAAAGGTCGATCAGCAGCCTCGCCGCCACCACGCCGCCCCCGCTTGGAAGGGGTGCGGGGGCTTGCCGTCCCCTCCCCAGGTCCGCCTCAGCCCCGACCTACCCCCCAGCACCCCCCGACCGAGCGGACCCAGATTTAATCCCCTTCCCCTTTTGGTTCCGAGAGAATGCCCGCACCGGGGGATGGGCAGCAGTTCGCCGGGCCGGTGCGGCCACTCACCCAGAAGACGAAGGAGTAGATGATGAGCAGGGTTTTCAGACAGGTTATCACAGGTTTGGTCTCCATTCTCCTCGATGCCATACTACAGAGCGCGCTCGGCGGCGGCGGCGGTAGCGGGCGGTGGGCGGGCGCAAGGGAGGGGGGCGGAGGCGAGGCGGGGCGAGCGCGCGTGCCGCCAGAGACCGTGTGCGCGCGCAGGCGACACCGCGTGCGTGCCTGAGCGCGCGCCCTGCGGGGGCTCCCGAGGAAGAAGCCCGCCTGGGCCACCACTGTGCACGACTGGAAGGCTGCCCACCCTGACCACCCCGCGCCTGCCTTGGAGAGGGTGGGTGTGCAGCGGGAGGGAGATAAGAGTCTCTGGAGGCAGCCGGAGAGGTCGTAGAGCCTTTATCCAGGCGCCAGCCCCCCACCACCACCCCCACTACCCCCGCCCCCGTGACATTGAAGTCTCTTCTTTATGTGCAATAGGACATTTGCAATGTACCTGGTTACAAGAGGTTATTGGAGTCTCTGAAAAACAATACCGGCTCTGTATTTGGGCTCTGCACAGCCTTCTGCGATAGAAGTTGTCCACTAGCCATGCCCTTGGCAACAGGCAGACCTTGTGTGTGCTAGGAATAGATGGTGACAGGTGGCCGGAGATCCAGCTGGAGAGCACAAATCCTCACCACCACAGGTATCTGCCAGCTCTCCCTACACGAGCTCCATTTGCCCCCTCCCCCCAGATTCCCTCATATTTCGAAATGGTTAAATTAAATTACAAGAAGGATCTACATGAAAGTAGCCACCCCACCCGTTCATACAGCGTTTGTTGAATAAGGGAGCGGGGGAATGAAAGTGTTTAAAGGTCATGGGTCTCCAGTCTATTAAGTGCAGGCCACCTTCCACAAGTGAAACAGTGGCAGCAAAGAAACCAAACAATGAGGTTCAGAGACTATTTGCATGCTCTAAAGTGAAGGAATCAAACTGAAAACACTGGCCAATTGGTGCAACAGGCAGGATTCACGCGGGCTGCATCACATTTGCAAATTTTGTTAAATTTATACTTTGAAGTGAGAATTCAGGAATATGGCTACGATAATTAAACACTATATAATTGCTTTTATTTAGACATCTATTTTATTTAAAGTAGTTTTAAAACTAAAATTAATTCTTTTTTACCCAAAGGTTGCCAGCACTTTCCTCCTACTTGCTTTCCAATATCTGTATTCAAAGACTGAGACGAATCTGCATTAAGGCAGGTAGATATTTACCAGTTAATCTTGATCTATATGCTGTTTTATTGAATTCCATGGATGAAAATGTTGCTCACACAAATATGTACTCCCCCAAAAGCATACAAATTGTGCGGCAAACTTTTTAATTTCCGAGTATTTCTCAGCTAAATAAAAATACATTTTGGGAATTCATACTTCTTGATATTTGTCTTTTAAAACCAAATCATTCTGGAAATCAATTAACTCCAGTTGTATCGAAGTGGATGCATTTGCAATTTTAAAGGAAAAAGGTCCAATAAGAGGGGAAGTTTTTCTGTAACTCTTTGATATCACTAGAACATTTATCGACTTCATTTTTGATTTCTTCACCTTTACCACGGTATTGTGAAAATGGGCATCTTTGATCTTGTGATTTTACTCATCTTCAGTAGTTAAAGGGTTAACCATGGAATCGTGTGTACGGTATTGTCTCGATTCCCCCTAAGTGCTATTTCTTCACAACCATTTTTTTCTATTTTCACTTTATTTCAGACCATCGTGGGCCACAAAAAAAAATACCTCAGGGACTGCATGTGGCCCAAGGACCACCAGTTTGCCATCCCTGCTCTACAGGTAAGCCAAGAGCCCTGGTGGAGTAATGGTTACTCATTGGGCTGCAGTCATGTGGTTGGCAGTTGAAAGGCACCAGCAACAACTCAGGAGAAAGACCAGGCTTTCAACTCTAGTCATCAGTTGCTGTGCTGGAAACCCACAGGGAGTGGCTCTGAGTCATCATTGACTCCGCGATCATGAGTTGGGGTTTTAATCTTGGAAAGGTAAAGCTTACAGCTCAGTGATTTCATTCCTAGGTTTGTATCCAAGAGAATTGAGAACCTTTGTCCCTCCAGAGCCTGGATAATCCTGTGCAACATAATCCATAATAGCAAAATAAAACAAACCAAATGGCTAAGAACCCAAAAGTCCATCAAAGAGCGGACGGATAAACAAAATGTGGTCTAACCGTGCAATGCAATGTTGTTCGACAATAGCAAAGATCAAAGTACTGGTCCATGCTATAACAAGGGCTTCCAGCTAGTTTATTCAAGTTCAATCCCCTACTGAGAATTTGCAGATATACTGAATCAGAGCCTACAGTTTAACAAGATCCCCAGGTGGTTCTTATGTGTACATAATTATTACCTCCAATGAGTTATATACGTAGTCCCAGGTCAGTGAGGTCATTATATAAACAGTACCTAAATAGGAGGAGAGGAACCTAGTTAAACAAGTGATTAATCATAATGTGAAGGTATGTGGACTTAGAAAGAATGCAAAGGAATACAGGTGCAGGTGAAAAAAAGATTGGGAACAGATTTAGCAAGGTGTCTGCTATAAAGTAAAACCTTGAAAAGGATTCTCCACTCTGTTTGTCATTTTGCATTGCCCCAAAAAATCAAACACCTTTCTGGTAAAGTCCTTCCATTTCACAGCAACCCCAGGTGGTAAGAGAAAAACTGTTCCAAAAGCTTTTGTGGGCTGTCATTTTGGCCAAAGCAGATTATTAGGCATTTTTTCCATGCCACTGTGGGATGGTTTCAAACCGCCAACCTTCAGGTTAGTATTTGAACACAAACTATGCTGCCCAGGAGACATTAGCTTCACTCAGAGAGCTTTAAAAAATGCAGCATATACCTGAACTCAGTGGTCGATATTCTGATTAAAGCGGTGTGGATGAAGGCACACGATTATTTTAAATCTCTTCAGGTGATTCTAATATGTATCCAGGGTCACAATGACCTTAATCCCAACATCAGAGAGGAGCCCAACATCTGAGAGGAGCTTTCTCCTTGACCTTTCCAGTCCTGAGGCTGTATCTTAGTATTGCAGCAGTAGGAAAGGATAGGGAAGAATTAAAGCCCTTAGCCTTCCAAAGTCTTCCCTATGCATCATTGCTCTGTAAACGGATCAGGACTCACCTGATTCCAATTCATTTGGGTCACTATTTGTTTTTGTTACATGTCATTGAGGCCGTTCTGACTAAGAGCAACCCTATGTACAAAAAAGAAAACACTGCCTGCTTATGGTCATGTGCCATCCGCAAAATTGGTATGTTTGAGTCCATTGCCGTAGCCACTCTGTTGACCCATTTTGTTGAAGTCTTTCCTCTGTTTTGCTGCCCATGTACTTTACCAAGCCTGATATCCTTCTCCAGAGACTGGTCTTTCCTGACAACATATCCACAGCACATGACAGAAAATCTTGCCATCCTTGTCTGTAAGGAGTATTCTGGCTGTCCTTCCATGGCACCTTTGTTTGATTTTTGACAATTCGTGGTACTGCCAATATTTTTATCCAGCACCATAATTCAAGTGCGTTGATTCATCTACACTCTTCCTTATTCTATGTTCAACTTTCATATGCAAATGAGGTCATTGAAAATACAGGCTGAGCCCTGGTGCCGTAGTGGTTGAGTGCGGGACTGTGGACCACTGGCTTGGCGGTTCAAATCCAGCAGCAGCAAGGCTGGGCCTTCCACTCCCACCAGAGGGCAGTGATGCCCACCCCAACATAGAAAATATCATGGCTTCATTTAAGCACACTGTAATCCTCAAATTAACCTCCTTGCTTTTCAGTACTCCAAAGTCTATGGGGTCGCTATGAGTTGAAATAGACTCAGGGCAGTGAAAAAGACAGCTTGTGCACCAGGTTTGTCCCATGCAATGCATCCTTTGATCTCTTGACTGATGCTTTCATGAGCAATGATTGTGGATTCATGTAGGACAAAATCCCTTAAAAATTTTAATCTTTTCTCCATTGATCATGTTACCTGTTGGTTCAGTTGTGAGGAGTTCGGTCTTTTGGTCTGTATTGAGTTGTAATCCAATACTGAAGGCTGAAATCTGGATCTTCATTAGTAAGTGCTTCAAGTCCCAGTATTTTCAGCAACCAAGGTTTTGTCATCTGCCTATCACAGGTGGTTAAGAAGCCTTCCTCCAATACTGATACCGCATTCTTCAGGTAACCCAGTTGATTTGATGATTTGCTCAGCATACAGATTGGAGAAGTATAGTGCAAAGATTCAACCCTGATGCACACTTTTTCGATCTTAAACCATGCACTACTCTCTTGTTCTATTTGCACAATTGCCTCTTGATCCATGTTCAAGTTTTGCATAAATACAAATGAGTATCCTGAAATCTCCATTCTTCTCAAGGCTATCGGTAGTTTGGTATGACCTGTTGCCTTTGCCAAAGTCAGATGCCTTTGCATAGTCAATGAAACAAAATGGAAATAAACATCTTTCTGGTATTCTCTTGTTTCACTCATGATCCACTTGATTTCATCCATTGTTCCACATCCTCTTCTGAATCCTACCTGAACCTTTGGTAGCTCCCAGTCAATGACCTGCTACAACTGTTATTGGATGATCTTCAGTATAATTTTACTTGCATGTGATATCAATGATCTTGTCCTGTAATTTTTTTGGGGGGGGGGGCATCACTGCTCTCCGGTGGTGGGAGTAGGAGGCCCAGCCCCACGGCTGGAATTGAACCTCTGTCCCAGTGGGCCGCAGTCCCACGCACAACCACTACGCCACCAGGGCTCAGCCCTTGTCCTGTAATTTGAGCAGTATGTCCCCTTTCTTTGGAATGTGTACAAATATGAATATTTTTCAATCAGTTGACCAAGTAGCTGTCTTCCAAATATTATTCCTACCTTATCCTGTTTAACTCACATATTGGCCTATAAAGAACAAAACAAAACAAAAAGACACGTGGATCATGCACAATGACAATGGATTATCATAACTTAACCAGGTGATGACTCCAATTGCAGCTGCCATTGCAGATGTGACTTCATCGCTTGAGAAAAGTAATACTTCTTCTGGTACTTGGTATGCAACTATTGATCTGGCCAATACCTTCTTCTCAATACCAGTTTTAAAGAATAACCAGAAGCAGTTTGCCTTCAACTCACAGGGGCAAATGTACATTTTCCCAACTCTCACCAAGGGGCACATCACCTCTTCCACCCTTTGCCATAATTTATACCAAAGAGATCACCTGTTTCTTCCACAAAATGTTACACTAGTCCTTTTTATTGATGGTATTATGGTGATTGGATCCACTAAGGAGGATGAAACACAGACTCTAGATTCATTGGTAAAATATGTGCATGCAAAAAAAATCCACCAAACAAAGGTTCTGGCACCATCCACCTCAGTAAAATTTCTAGGGGTCCAGTGGTGTGGGGCATGTTGGGACATTTTTACTAAAGAGAAGAATAAGCTATTACATCTGGCCCCCCAACAACGAAACAGGAGGCACAACACCTAGTGGGCCTCTTCGGATTTTGGAGGCAACATATCCCTCATTTGGGTGTCCTACATCGACCTGTTTATCAAGTGACACAAAAGACCTCCGATTTTTAGTGGGGCCCAGAACAAGAAAAGGCTCTGCAATGGGTTGAGGCTGCCATGCAAGCTTCTTTGCCACTGGGACCATATGATCCAGCTAAACCAATCGTGGTAGAGGTGTCAGTCATAGATAGAGGTGCATTATGGAGTCTTTGGCAGACCCATATTGGTAAATCACATCATTGACCCTTTGGATTGGGGAGTAAAGTCCTGCCATCCTCTGAAGACAACTACTCCCCTTTTGAAAAATAGCTGTTGGCCTGTTACTGGTCATTAGTGGAGACTGAACACCTCACCATGGGCCACACAGTCACCATGAGGCCTGAACTACCCATCATGAACTGGGTATTGTCTGACCCACAGAGTCATAAAGTTATATATGCACAGAAACACTCCATAATTAAATGAAAGTGCTATATACCAGATCAGGCTAGAGCAAGACCTAAAGGTACAAGTAAACTGCATGAAGAAGTGGCTCAAATGCCTATAGTGTCCGCTTCTGTCACATTACCTTCTTTCTTCCAGTCTGCACCTATAGCCTCCTGGGGAGTTCCTTAGGGTAAATTGACTGAAGAACAGAAAATTCCTGCTTGGTTTACTGATGACTCTGCATGATATGTGGGTGCTACTCGTAAGTGGACAGCAGCAGTACTACAGTCCATTTCTTGGATCTCCCTGAAGGAAAATGGTGAAGGGAAATCCTCCCAATGGGCAGAACTTTGAGCAGTGCACCTGGCCATTCAGTTTGCCTGGAAAGAAAAATTGTCAAATGTGAGATTGTGTACTCATTCATGGACTGTGGTTAATGGCTTGGTTGGATGGTCAAGTAATTCGAGGTACATGATTAGAAAATTGATGACAAGGAGGTGTGGGGAAGAGGTATGTGGGACAGACCTCTCTGAAGGGGCCAAGAACGTAAACTTAATCCTGTCTCAAGTGAATATGCACCAAAGGGTTACCTCGGAAGAGGAGGACTTTAAAAACCAAGTGAATAAGGTAACACGCATTGTGGAGACTGGTATTCCTCTTTACTCTGCTATGCCTGTCATGGCACATGAGCAAAGAAGACATGGTGGTAGAGAAGAAGGATATATATTGACACAGCCACATACACTTCCACTCACCACTTCCACTACTGACTGCCCCATCTACCAGCAGCAGAAGCCTGTATTGGGGTCATTCCTCAGGGAGATAAACCAACAACCTGATGGCAGGTTGATTACAAAAGACCACTTCTGTCATAAAGGGGGAAGCATTTTGTGCTTATTTGAATAGAAAACTATTCTGGATATGGATTTGCCTTCCCTACATGCTATGCTTCTGCCAAAAGTGTCATTTGTGGACTTACAGAATGACTTATCCACCAGCATGGCATCCCACATAACATTGCTTCAGGTCAAGGAACTCACTTCACAGCAAGTGAAGTGCAGAAATTGGCCCATGCCCATGGAATCCACTGGACATGTCATATTCCTCATCATCCTGAAACAGCTGGCTTGAAAGAGCAATGGAATAACCTCTTAAAACACAATCACAGCACCAACTAGGTGACAATATCTTGTGGGACTGAGACAGTGTTCTCGAGGAGGCTATGCATGCTCTAAACCAGCACCCAATATATGGTACTGTGTCTCCAATAGCCAGGATTCACAGGTCCAGGAACCAAGGAGTGGGAGCTGGAGTGGCACCACTCACTATTACTCCTAAGAATCCACTTGCAAAATTTTGCTTCCTGTTTCAGCAACCCTATGCACCTCAGATGTGGAGGTCCTAGTCCCGAAGGAAGTAACTCTCCCATCTAGAAACACAATACTGATTCCACTGAACTGGCAGCTTAGAATATCCACTGACCACTTTGGGGTCCTCATGTCTTTGGATCAACAAGCCAGGAAGGGTGTCCCTGTACTGAATGGTGTGATCAATCCTGCTTACCAAGTGTCAACTGGACTGGTGCTACTTAGTGGAGGTACAGAAGAATATGTCTGGAATCCAGGAGATTCTGTAGACTATGTCTTAGTACTACCATACCCTGTCACTAAAGTAACTGGTGAACTACAGCAACCCAATCCTGACAGGACATGTAAGAACCCAGACACCTTGGGAATTAAGGTATGAGTCACCTCACCAGGCAAAGAGCCCCTGCCAGCTGAGGCACTAGTCAAGGATAAAGGTAACACAGAATGGGTAGAAGGCAGTACAATCTATGACCATGTGATCAATTGCAAAAGTGAGGTTTGTGATTGTCAGTTTATCTTCTTTATATGTGCTTAATTAATATCTTTCATTTGTTCATGTATGCTATACCAGATACAATTATACTCAGCAAGTGTAATTTCATTAATGTCTGGAAATTATATATGGCTAAAGAATTCTGTTCAGGTGCCAAGTTGGCAAGGGGTAGACTGTGATGGTTAGGTTTATTGGGGCAACCTGGTCAATAGAACATGAGCAATTAATCAGATAGCAGTTTGATTGGAGGGCAAAGAGATCAATGACTCTGCAAGGCTCACCCCTTCTCTATTGTTCTCTGCCTCAACCTGTGAGCTATACTATTTATAGGCCACGCCCACCTGTGAATCATGTCACTGGACCTTGAAGTTCCTTGGAGACCTGATTCACCATACATTACTTGAGCTTGAGACTGGTGGATACTGTCGCCCTGCATTGCTTATATTTGTTATCTAATCCTGGTCTGCTTCACTGAGCTCCCACAAATAGTGACCCGCTCTGCTGCTTGCTGCCTGTGGAAGACTCTGCTTGCTTTGCCTGAGGGAGGACTGTGCTGTCGGTTTCCATTACCTTCGACCTGGCAGCCATGTGAGTTAGAGGAATTCCAGTATATTAACTGTTCCACGGAAATGTGTTGAACTAAAATCTCTAAACTGCTGTGTGGACTAATATTCTCTCTCTCTCTCTCTCTCTCTCTCTCTCTCTCTCTCTATATATATATATATATATATATATATATATATATATATATATAGGCAGTCACCTAATCTAGTGTCAATTTGAGGAGTGTGTAGGGGTGGAGTCTAACCTGTCAATCTGGAGATAGCCAATGAGATCTCTGTGAGGACATGACTTTCTCCTGAAAATTCTGGGAAATTTGGATATATTTCATTTGGTATTCTGGAACCTTGTTTTTGTTTAATGCTTTCAGGGAGGTTTGAACTTCGATCTTCAGTTCCATTGATTCTTGCTCATATGCTACTTCTTGAAATGGTTGAATGTCAACTATTTCTTATAGTTCTTATAGCGACTCTATATATTCTTTCACCTCTTTTGATGTGCCCTGCATTGTTCAATATTTTCCCCATAAACTCTTTCAACATTGTAACACAAGGTTTTAATTTGTCTTGAGTCTTTAAGTTTAAGATATACCGAGCATGTTCTCCTTTTTTAGTTTTTTAGCTCTGAGTTCTTGCTCATTTCATTGTAATAGTTTGCTTTGTTTTCTTGAGTTGCCCTTGAATTTTTTTTTCAGCTCTTCAATGTCATCATTTTTTCCAATTGTCTTATCTATGCTACAGATAAGAACAAGTTACAGAATGTGCTCTTCCACGTGGGTAATTTTTGTCTTTTCCTGTCTTTTCAATGACCTTTTGCTTTCTTCATGATGTTATTTTTTATTTCATCCCAAAGCTCTATAGGAATTCTTTCATAAGTATATATTAACATTAGCAGCAAATCTGTTCTTGAGATCTTCTTGACATTGATATGGGACATACTCAAGGTGGTGTTTTGGGTCTCAGGAACTTGTTTTAACTTTCCTCAGCTTCAAACTGGACTAAAACATGTACAATCAGTGACTCACTGTCAGTTCCTGGCATGGTTTTTAGCCTGATATTGATAATGAACTTCTCCATTGCCTATTCTCATAGATATAATTAATTTGATTTTTTGTGTATTCCATCTGGAGAAGTTCACATGCCTTTTGCTTTGTTGAAAATGTTTTTTTTTGGTGGGGGGGGGGTGGTCATTGCCCTCTGGTGGTCGTGGGAGCTACCCAGCCTTGCTCCTGGAGAGCTGCAGCTGGATTTGAACCGCCAAGTCTGTGGGCCAGAGTCCCGTGCTCAACCACTATGCCACTGGGCCTCTGTGAAAATGCTATTTTCTATCAAAAATTCATTGGTCTTGAAAAATTCTATCATGAGATCTCCAGTTTTTTTTTCCAATTACCAAGACAATATTTTCCAACTAACTCTTCCTTTCTCTTTGTTTCCAACTTTTGCTTTCTAAGCACCAGTGATTATCAGTGCTTCTTGGTTGCATGTTTGATCAATTTCAGACTGAAAACCTTGATAGAATTTTTCAATTTCTCCATCACTAGCTTTAGTGGTTTGTTCATAAATTTAAATAATAGTTGGATTGATTGGATTTTCTTGAATCTAGATAGATATAATCCTATCACAGACAGAATAGTAATTCAAGACAGATTTTGAAATGTCCTTTTTGACAATGAATACAATGCCATTACTCTTGTGTCATTCCTAGCATAGTAAACTATATAATTTTCTGACTCAAAATGTTCAATAGCTGTCCACTTGGGCTCACTAATGCCTAGAATACTGAACTCTATGTGTTCCATTTCATTGTTTTGCAGCCTCCTATTTTTCTAGATTCATTCTTCCTATATTTCTTTTTTGGTCATTAATTGATATTTGTAACTATTCTCATTGTGGGTTGTACTCCATCAGGAAATGAGAGTCTTGAAGATTTTCTACTTCATTTACATCATTACGGTCAACTCTACTTTGAAAAGGCAGCTCAGTCATATTACATATGCCCTCCGACCTGAGGCACTCATCTTCCTGCACTATTTCTGACAATGCTTCTGTTTATTAGGCCTTCCATATCTGAAAAAAGTTTCAGTGTCATCCACAAGACTTTTAGCAGCTAATTTCTCCAAAGCAGGCAGTCTATTCCTTATTTGTAGTTAGTTTTTATTCTTGAAGCTCTGCTGGAACCTGTTGACTTTGGCTAACCCTGATGATATTTGACATCGCTTCCAGTGGTACACTAACACTGAAACTACCACAGTACAACAAACTGTTACATAAAAGGTGCATCAGGGACACTATTACAAATCATAGAGGAGACAGTGATATTCAAAGATGATGTCCATTTAGCTTACCATTTCCCAATTTACAGCTTTTTTAAGCTATTAAGTCCAGGTTGTTAAAAATGTAGACTGTTCTTTAAAAATAAATTATATAAAAAGTAAGCATATTTAACTATGAAGCAATTCATAGTTAAATTATCATGTACTGCAGCTAGATCCTTGTTACTCGAATTGTGATCCATGTCATAAGTGATAGACTATTCCAGATTTCCTGGGACTGAGGCTTTCCTGGGATATGGGATATTCATTACTAATGCTTGGAATGTCTTGGGCAAATCAGGACAAGTTGGTTACCATACTCTGCACTAGCAACTTTGGCATCCACTATAAGGGCTTGTTGAAAACACAGGATCTCCAGCCATATCCTAAGCTTTCAGAGAAGCAGAATCTGCATTTTCATATGATCCCCAGGGAATCTGAGTGCATAGTAAAGATTGCAATTCAATGATCTATAGCTCATCAAAATGTAACCACACCTAGTCCAAAGTTTCTGTGGCCTGAGGGAATGACGTATCTGGAGAACAAAAAGGTCGGCAAGGCTCAATAGCAGGAGACAGTAAAGGTGAACAGGAGATTGGAAAAGGAGCTGTGCATCCAGGTCCTTATAGAACGTATTAACAATGTTCAGAATAGAAGGCTTGACTTTTTATTTGATATAAGCCGAGCAGGTACTTCTGAGAACTTGGCTGCCACCAAAGTAGCTGGTCACTATTTCTGTTGTCACTCTTTCAATATGTTGTTCACCCAGCAGCCCAAGTGACCTTGTTTAAACACAAACCTTATCATTTCACTCTTGTGCTTGACACCCACCTTGGCTTCCTGTCATGGCACTTGGAATCAAATTTCTCCTCTTTACTCTGACTTAGAAAGCTGACATCACCCAGCTCCAACTTCCTCTCCCACTATCCTCTTGAATCTGTGATGTGGCCACTCAGGCATTTGGTGTGTTCTTCAGTTAGACTTATTTCACCTTAGGACCTGGTTCTCTCCTTGAATGTTTGTCCCCTAAACTCTAAATGGGTAGTCCTTTTTTTCATTCTCAAAGTAGATATCACTTTTTCAAATAAAATAGCCACTCAGTTGCAAACAGCCCCTCAGGAATTATCTAAATTCCCTATATAGCATTTATTTAACATCTACTTATTTAAATGCTAAATATTTTTGCCTGTCTTTTCTACGAGAATGTGCATTCTATATTCTGGCTGTTTCATTTGTTGCTATTTCTCTAATGTCTGGAATGCACTATCATTCAAGAGCTATTGTTGAACAAATAACTAGCACATAGTTATCTCTCAACAGATGATTATTGGCTGACTGAAAAATGTTGTAAGATTTGAAATCATTCTTGAGGCAGAAGTGATATGATATTTTTGAGGAGTGAAGAAGAGTATGATAGACTAAGGACAGCATATGAACAAAAGCAGAGAAATTCTGAGAAGCAGAAAATACATTCAGGAAAGTGGTGAGGTGCGCTAGAAAGCATAGGGTCATAAAGCATGCAGAAAGATAGATTTGGCTTCCTCAAGACCAGTAGACTGTTGTGTAGACAGTGGAGAGCAGTGGAGGATATCTCAGTCGGGATGAAATAACTAAGCTATCTTTTAAGAGAATAACTTAAAAGTAGTATGAACAATTAAAAATTTGCAGAATAAATGTCTCAGAAATTGAAGAGTTCATTGTCATCAAGCCCCTTCTGACTCTTGGTGAGCATATATGTGCAGAGTAGAATGATACACATAGCATTTTACAGATTGTGACTTTTCAGAAGCAGATCACCAGTTCTTCTTCTGGGTGAAATCAAAATGTCAACTTCTCAGCTAGTATTCAGTGCTTAACAATTTGTGTCATCCAGGAACTCAAGGCAACAGCCTAGTCGGGTGGTGCAATCCGATATCATTCTCAACTGTTAAGTGAAAGATGGGAGTGCCTCAGCCAAAAAAAAAACAAACAACTTGGCAATGTACTTTCAAAAAATAGGTAATTGAAACCCCATAGGGTACAGTTCTACTCTAACACACATAGGGTTGGAGTTTATCTGATGACAACCACAAATCAGAACTGATTCAATGGCAGTAAGTTGGCTTTGGTTTTGGTCCTGGTGGTGTATTGGCTTATACTTGAACTATTCTGGTAGCAGTTATTATTTAATGTGACTCTTCTAGCCAAAAGCTCTGTAACTCGCACGAAACCTTCATGGTCCTGGTAAGAAGGTGAGGGGACATAGTGATAGAATTCACCTATGTGTAACTGTGAACAGGATTCCTTGAAGGGCCATCCTGTTCTGTATAACAAGAGTCCTCTGAGAAGCAGAAGGAAGGATCTCAGTACCAGCAAGAGACAGAAGTGAAACACATCCTCTTCACCTGAGATCTGAGTCACTTGAGGTGCAGTGAACCTCCTGGATTCAGATGGCAGCTCTACCATCAGAAAAGCAGCAGCAGAACCAAAAGAAGGGCAGGACACAGTGATGAATCCCCCAAACCAAAAAGCAAGTAACGTTGAGTGCTATGGTTCAGGAAGTCAGCTTGCATAATGGGGAGCTTCCCCATTAATTGGTGATGTTTGATTTGCTAACCTATGTAAGTAGAGATGAATGCTTTATAGCTGAGGCTTACCTCTGGATACTTAATTCAAGGAGCTGGGTGTGCTGACTCACTGAGCATCAGCTGAGTGCCTTCATTTCAGGCTTACAGAAGAATAGTGTGCCCTTTTGGCATTTATTAGCAGATCCGAAATTTGTAACATGTCCTGATAAACAACTAACCTGATAATTTCTCACTGGCATACCAACTTGTTAATGTTTATAATAAATCTTTTAATGATTAACTTTGAATTTCTTGGTAGCCATTGCAATGTGTGTTATAACCCAAAGATGTGAAATGGAGAACAATAATTGAGACACTACAATTTCATTATAATATTTTGCATTTTAAGCTGCCCTTTGAAATTTTCTTTTCAGCTCTTTTACTTCATCATTTATACCCTTTGCTATAGCAACTCTACACTGAATAGCATGTTTCAGAATCTCTTCTCACATCTATTTTGATCTTTCTTTTTTAATAAAAATTTCTTCATGTATTCTTTCATTAGTGTTCACTATGTCAAATCTCTTCTTCAGCGGTCTTTAAAATTCAGGTGGCATATACTTACTTACATATGAGGTGAGCAATTAATGGTTTGTTGTATAGTTAGCCCTTGGCCCTGCTTTGACTAATCATTTCGGCTGCTTCATCATCACTTTCTGCAGATTTAGTCAATCTGAACTTGTATACTCCATCTATCAAGATCCATGAGTACAGTCACTATTTAGGTTGTTAGGAGGTGAAATGTAAATAAGAACTGTGTGTATCTGTTCCAACTTACCTGTAAATCAACTTAAGAGCTATAGGAACAGGTCTTGTTCATCATAATGTTGGGACTACTGGTAGGTATCACTCAGGGGTGAGGTGGAAAAGGTGGAATTAAATGTGACTCGTGACTAGTCTGAGGAAACTTGGAGGATAGTTTTTAAGGTGAAAATCCCATATGTGAAATATCATAGAATTGCTAGAAAGTAATTATATGGAGATATTTTTAAACATAAAAGGGAAAAACAAAAAGGGAAATGTGATACGAAAAAGAACATATCTTTATGCTTTTCCTTAACATTCTGAAATGATTACAAATTTATAATTAGGAAAGGAGGCATCTTTTTTTTTTTACATTGGCAAGAAGTCTTTATTGAATTCTCTTTAGTATGTGTGTATGCATTATCTCACACAATACATACATTTATAAGTAGATAAATGATTTCTGACTTTCGAAACAGTTCTTCAAAATGCATAACTCTAAAGCCCATTGCCATAAATGATGTCTGTAATATTCCATTTATAAACCATTTTAGTAGATTACTGCACATTGGTGTGAAAATTTATTTGAATATATCCCTTTTCCTAGCTGAATTTTAGCTTTGTAACTTGAAAAGAGAAAGTTGTGCTTTTTTTCCTGGCTTCCCTGTATAATCTAAAACTGAAATATTAAATGTATACCTCTTTATTTAGCAGGGTAGAAGGGATTAAAAACTCACTCATCCTAGCAATTCAATCTTTTTTTTTTCTTAAAAATCATTTTATTGGGGACTCATACAACTCTAATCATAATGTATACATACATACATATATACATACATTGTGTCAG
>PVJH01002801.1:0-158378 GCA_004026705.1 Nesogale talazaci
ATTGAGAGTGTACATGAGTAGAGGCCCAATGTCCATCTGCTGCCTTAATACCCAATCGACAAATATATGATTGAGCTATAGGTAATACAGTAATGATGGGGACATACTCACAATAGGAAGGGGAGATTTCAGGGTCCCACATGTGACAAGATGGGCAGATCCCAGACTCATGATGGCAGCCTAACTTTGGATGTCACTGAACAGGTTTGACGTGTTTTCTGGTCTTCATAGAGACCATTTACAGTACGATGTGAACCCCACCTACAGGGGCCAGACTGATGGTTAAAAGGTTTCAGGGAGCTGAGCCCCGGTGGCGTAGTGGTTGTGCGCGGGACTGCGGCCCACTGGGATGGAGGTTCAAATCCAACAGTAGAGCTGGGCCTCCTACTCCCACCACCAGAGGGCAGTGATGCCCCCCCAAACAAATAAACAAAGAAACAAAAACCTTCAGGGAGAGGTAATCTATGGTAATATAACAGCAAGGATTGAGCCCTGCAGCCAGAAGTCTGGCATGCTGGAAGCATGTGATTTTAGGAGGAGGCAGAGTTGGGATAAAGTCTTACTCCCACAGCTGTACATACTTACAGATCCACCAACAGTGGATGAGAAAGTTCCTGTCTCCCCACAGCCCTTCCAACACTTGTTGATTTCTGATTTTTTTAATTGAGCTATCTTTGAGTATGTTAGGTGGTATCTCATTGTTTGTTTGTTTGTTTTCCCACATCACTGCCCTGGTGGGAGTAGGAAGCACAGTCTTGCTGCTGGAGAGCTGCTGCTGGATTTGAACCACCAACCCTGTGGGCCGCAGTCCCACTGTGCCATCAGGGCTCAGGTTCATTGTTGTTTTAATATGTATTTCTCTAATGGCTAGTGATTGGGAACATTTTCTTATCTGTTTAATGGTCATTTGGATATATTCCCTTGTGAAACTTTTATTCAGGTCCTTTATCCCTCTCCTCAGAAGGCAATTGTTTTTTTTTTCTTTTTGGAATCTAGCAGAATATTGTAGATTTAGTAATAAGGGCTTTGATGTGCCATTGCTAAAGGTGTCTTCGCAGTCCATGGGCTCTCTTATTACTCTCTTGGGGAATTCTTTTGTTGTACACAGGTGTTTTATCTTCAGTATATCCCACTTGTCAATTTGTGACTCATCTGTATCTGTGTCCTTCCCTGTTTCTGATAGCCGATGTATTCCCTACATCATAGTTCTCAGGTTTGTCCCAATTCCCTCATTAATGGCCCTAATAGTTTGTGGTTTTACATCAAGGCCTGTGAATAAAAATCTTCAGTTTATTCTTGCACATGGAGTACTGCTTCATTTTTCTGCAGGTAGATATCCATTTTTTCCAGCACCACTACTGAAGAGTCCACCTGTTTCCCACTTGATAATTTTGGAGTCATTGTCAAAAATCAGTTGTCTGTATGCTGATGATTTTATTTCTAGGTTTTTGGTCCTTTTCCATCGGTCTGAGTATCTTTCATTATACCAATACCATATGATTTTGACCACTGTGTCTATATGAAAAGTGCTAAAGTCAGGTAGAGCAAGCCACTCTGTTCTTCTTCAAGAATTCCCTACTAATACTTGGCTTCTTCCTTCTCCATTTGAAGTTGGTCATCAATTTTTTCCATTTCTTTGAAGAAAGAGTAATTTTATCAGGATTGCATTAAACTTATATAGTGTCTTGGGCAGAAAGGACATCTTTACTATATTGATTCTTCTGATCTAAAAGCATGGGGTATTCTTTCATTTGTTGAGATCACTCTTGGTTTCTTGTAATAGTGTTCTATAGTTTTCCTCATACAAATTTTTTATTCTGTTAGGCATATCCCTAGACATTAAAATCTGTGCTTGGCCATTGTGAAGGGTACCACCTTTTTGATCTCCTCTTCTATGGCCTCACTTGATGTGTATAGCAGTCGGATAGAGTTCTGTTTGTTGATCTAGTATCCTGCCACTCTGCCATTTCTTCTATTGCTTCCAGTACTTCCCTTTTGGGATTTTCTGTATATAAAATTATATAATCTGCAAATAATGATAGTTTCACCTTTTCTTTCCCCAGGCTAATACCTTTGATGTCTTTTATTTGCCTTCTGCTGTTAGCTAAATCCTCCAGTATGATGTTATATAAGAGTGGGGACAAAGGACATCCTTGTCTGTTCCCCTTTTTCAGTGGGATTGTTTTGATCAATTTCCATCGACTACAACGTTGACTGTTGTTTTTTCCTATATAACTTGTGTTATCTTGAGGAATTTTCCTTCCATTCCTATCTTCATGAGTGTCTTAAACAGGAATTGGTATTGGATATTGTTGAATGCTTTTTCTGCGTCTTGATATTATCATGAGGTTCTTAGAGTTTTTCATGTCAATTTGGTGAATATTAATGGTCTTCTGTATGTGGAACTGTTTGTCTTCTGTATGTCATCCCTGCATCCCTGGTACGAATCCCACTTAGAATTATGTGTCTTTTTGTGATTTGTGTTCTATTGTCCAGTATTTTGTTAAGGATTTTTGCATCAATGTTCATTAGGTATATTAGTTTATAGTTCTCAATTCTTGTGAAATGCTTGACCGGTTTCAGTATCAAAATTATAGTAGTTTCATAGAAAGAGTTCTGGAGTTGACCATTTTTTCTATGTTCTGGAAGAGTTTGTGTAGGATTGGTGTCAGTTCTTCCCTGGAATCTTGGTAAAATTCTCCTGTGAAGCCATCTGGTCCAGGGGATTTTTGTTGTTCATAATCCCTTGATAACCTTTCCTATTTCTTCTATTATTACGGGTCCGTGGGATTCTTAACATCCATCGGGGATAATCTAGGGAGGGATTGTTTTTCTAAGAATTTGTCCATATCTTCCACGTTGTTGAATTCCTTGGAGTACAGTCCTTTATAGTACTGTGTAATTATTCTTTTGATTTCGTTAGGGTCTATTGTAATATCCCCTTTCATCCTTCATCCTTGCTATTGAAATTTGTTTCTTCCTTTCTTTGGTGATATTTCCCATCTTGTCAATTCTTTTTATCCTTTCAAAGAACCAACTTTTAGCACCATTATTTTTTTCCCCATAGTTTTCCTATTTTCCCTCTCCTGAATATCATCCCTGGTTTTTATTATTTCTTTTCTTTGGCTATTAGTAGGATTGTCTTGTTGACTATGCTCTAGCTGCTATAAATTTTGTGCCAGTATATCATGCATAAGTCTCTCTTCCTTTTTCATGTGTATCACTTCCTTGATAACTGCTTTTCCATGTCACAGAAGTTTTGATGTGTCATGTTCCCTTTCTCATTGATTTCTAGAAATTTCCTAGTAATTTCATCTCTGATATGGGTCAGTACACACTCTTTTTGCAATAGAGAATTTTTCATTCTCTAGTTGTTTGCCCTTGTTTTCTTCATCTTCCTTTTATCAATTTCCAGCCTTATGACACCATGGTCAAAGAGAAAAGTTTGTATGTTTTCAGTATGCTTAAACTTATGCCCCAGCGTGTGGTACATTTTCGAATATGTGTCATGTGAGTTTGAAAAGAATGTGAGTTTTTTTGTATTTGGGTGAAGAGCTCTGTAAATATCAAGTCAAATTGTCTAATTATAGTGTTTAGATTTCTAGCTTTCTTGTTGAGTTTCTTTCCCTGTGGTCTATCATTTTCAAAACGGCATATTGATGTCACCTACTATAATTGTTGAGCCTATGATTTCTTTTTTCATTTTTTGGAGCATTTGATTGTTATATATAGTGGGTTCTCTCATTTGGGGAATATATGTTTAAAAATGCTTAGAGCTTCTTTGTCTACCATTCCCTTGCATATTATATAGTGTCTTAAACTGGAATCGTTTATTGCTTATCTCTTTTTATTGTTTGCAGTTTGAGGTCAATTTTATCTGCGATTAGGATTGCAAACCTGACTTTTTTAATTGCTATTTGCTTGGTATATTTTCTCCAACTTTTGATTCTTAGTCTATTTTTGGCTGTAGTCTTGAGGTGTGTTTCCTCTTGGCAGCAGTTCCTGGACCATGGGGCTGGAGGGGTGGAAACCCTGCCCAGAGATGGCGGCAAGCTGTGTCTCTCAGCTGGCCTCCACTGTGGTAAGCCAAAAGCCCCCAACTCCTCAAAACTTAGTGGATCTGTGCCTACTTATCTTTTTGATGCTCCTCCTGCAAGCCAACAGTGTGGAATTACCTTCTTAATAACTCTCCTAAGCTGATTTCTGCAAAATCCCTCTGGTATGTGTTACTTAGTCAGCATCTTACCAGAAGTGTCCATCCTCTCATCTAAGACATATTTTATCGGCAATTTTCCCCGAAGACAGACTGGTTTCTTTTCCTGTCAATCCACTATGCATTCAATATTCTTTGCCAACACCATAATTCAAAGTCATTGATTCTTCTGAAGTCTATTTTTTATTCATCTTTCATGTATGTAAGGTGTGGCTGCAAACACTGTGGCTTCATTCAGGCTCATCCAGACCTCAAAATGACATTTGAGCTTTTTAATACTTTGGAAAGGTTTTTTGCAACAGACTTGCCTAATGCAATACACCATTTGATTTCTTGGCTGCTACATCTATGGGTGTTAAGAGTGGATCCAATTAAAATGAAATCCTTAACTATCTCAAACTTTTCTCTATTTATCACAAGGTTTTCTATTGGTCCAATTGTAGAAATATTTGCTACATCTATGTTGCGGTGTATTGCATATTAGAGGTTGTGTCATTGACCGTCATCAGTAAGTACTTCAAGTCCTCTTGACTTCCAGCAATTAAAGTGTACCATCTGCATATTGAAGGTGGTTAATGAGTCTTTTTTCCAATCCTAATGCCATGTTCTTCATATAGTTCAACATCTTGGATTATTGGCTCAACATACAAAATAAATAAGTTTAGTGAAAGGAAACACACCTTTCTTGATTTTAGATCATGTGTAGCCTCTTGTTCTATTTAAGCAACTGCTTCTTGGTCTATGTACCTGAACACGATGAAATGTTCTGTTTCTCCCATTCTTTGCAATGTTATCCAAAATTTGTTATTATCTATGCAGTCAAATACCTTTGCATTGTCAATAATATACAGGTTCATAATCTTTCTCTATTTTTCTTTGCTTTCAGCCAAGATTCATGACATCCTTAATGATATCACTTATTTCACATCCATCAGCTAAATATTATCTTTAGTCATCCATTGACTCATTCCCTCATTTATTAGTTCAATAGAAATATATTTAATGTGTATCAAGACTGTTTTCATCCATGAAACACAAAAAGCCTCAGACTCATAATGCTAATTATATGGATCTCTGAAAGTGTTTTGAAATCAGGAGAAATAAATGAAACTATACTTAAAAAACATTGTAATATCCAGCTTTATTTATTTATTTTTGATTTGGTTTGGTTTTGGGCATCACTGCCCTCTGGTGGGAGTATGAGGCCAGCCTTGCTGCTACTTGATTTGAACCACCAACCCAGTGGGCCACAGGTAATATCCATCTTTATACTGACACAGCTGTAATTTTTATATCAACACCATCATAAAATGTAATTTTAACATTTTGTAATTCTACAATCTATCTAGCCTCATTAGAAATATCATCTATCAATTTCTAGTACTCAAGTCCTCTTACTTTATTTCTGCAGATCCTATTAACAAAGAATGATGAATGGCAGTTTCAAGTTTCTCAATTTCGACATTAAGGATACATACTGTAACATTAGCAAGTTGTACAGCTACAAAAATGAATAGGAAACCTCTTTATGTATTTATATGGAAACGTCTCCGAAATTTATGTTTAAGTGGGGAGAATAAGATACAATAATACTATGATGCAATTGGGGCAATAAAAGGAGATAAGATAATTTATATTTATACTGACTTAGATAAACACTAAAAATTTAGGAAGCCCAAGTGAGAAACTAGTAATGTTGTTAACCTGTTTGGGGGAGATAGGAACTCCACAGACAACAGGATGGAAAGGAAATGTGGGAGTGGGCCTTTTTATACTACTGTTTGGTGCTATCCACCCCCAAACTTAAATATCATGAAACTCTTTAAAATAAAGGGAAGAAACATATAATTTGGAAAAAACAAAACTAAAAGAGGAATGTTGATTATAGTAAAAGAAGACTGCTGGAGAACAAAATCATAATATCAGCTGTGGACATTTGATAATAGCACAATTTAAGCAACATAAAGGAATGTTGCCTGAAGATGTGTTTTTGGTCAGTCCTTTACTAACTCCTATAACACACAGTTCGTAACATCTCTAGCCCTTCTCTTAGATCTGCATTGGTTATTGCAGGCAGAGTTTGTAAAGCCACACAGACATGCATTTACATGAAAGGCAATGGCCACAGGCATTTAAGCAAGCTCTCAGCAATGCCCAAGTGGTTTCTGACAGTTAAACTTTCTCCACTGACTTCTCTGGCCTGTAAAGGTTATATACAAGGGCAGAAACTGTGGAGGAAAAGATCTAGCCAGCCACACATTCTAAAGAGGCTAATGTAGGTTTGTGTTCCTTTTCCCTACAAAGATATAACATTTCTCATAATCTACTTTGGTCAATTAAATAACCAACTGTTTTATGGACACAATATCATACTACTCAGTGTTGTCCTTAAATATAATTCTGATCATTTCATTTTTCTGTTTCACACCTTTTCAAAGATTTATGCTAACTTAAGGATACAATCCAAGCCCCAATATAGGATATTAAAATACCTACCTACCTCTGTATCCTCATCTGCTCTTTACATTGCTTGGCCATGCCTCAAAATACTTTTTTTTTCAGACTTCCATTCCTATCATCTGGATGTGTCTTTGGGGACTAAGATTCACCTGACTCAAGCCATGGTATTTTTAGCAGCTTTACACGGGGAGGTTGGGTATTGAAGAAGGAAGAGCAAGGAGAATCAATGCATTTGAAGTATGGTGCTGGAGAAGACTATTTAAAGTACCAAGGGCTACCAGAAGAACAAGCAAATCTGTCTTGGAAGAAGTATTGCCAGAATGCTCCTGAGAAGCAACAATAGAAAAATTATGTTTCAAGTACTTGGGACATGTTGTCCCTGGAAAAGGACATCAGGTGTGGTAGAGTGTAGGGGCAGCGAAAGAAAGAACGACCTTTGACAAGATCGATTGACATAAAACCTGCAACAAGAGATAGAAACGTGAAAACCATTGTGGAGATGGTGCAGGACCCAGCAGTGCTGCTTGCTGTTGTACATCGGGTGGCTAAGAATCAGAAGACACCTGATGGAACCTAACAACGACAACGTTGCCTGGACCACTCTTCTTTCTTTTTCTTTCTTTTGATGATGTTCCCCCAAGGTGAGGTAAGTCTTTTCCTCTGAGTCATCGTGTGTTTCCCACCAGTATGATTCTCTGCATTCCCATTGGACTCAGGAAGTTCAGGAGCCCTGCCCTCTTTATTGTGTATCCCCACAGCTAGCCTCCAGTAGGGACTTGCTGTTTGAGAGAATAAAAGAATAAGTGAACCGTCTGGCTGATATTTTTGAAACAGCGGTACCATAATCCCTCCTCCACCCCCAGCCCCCATCCTTGGGGAGAATGTTTTACAGGAAGACGCTAACTCTCTGAATGATTGGAATGTTACTCAGCTTCAGATTGACTTATAAGAGCTGAAATCTGCCAGGACACTTCTCCACGAGCCTTTCCATTTTTTGAAAGTTTAAAGGTTTTGTAGGATTGTGAGTGCTCATGTGGTATGACAACTTGACTAGGGGTTTCTGGGCTAAGACTCTCTCTGGGAATCTCTTTGTTTAGGAGCATTTTATTTCTGAAATTCTAAAGCAGAGATGACAGCCCTCTATCCAGTGGATTTTCATCCTTATCTCCAGAAAACCACATTTTTTATGCTTTGTGGTAACGCAAATTACATATCTGTCAAAATCAGCCTTCTGAAATCAACCCTCAGCTAGATTCACATTTGAGCGCCTGAGAGTGAAAGGGGCAGCAGGGTGATTTCTCCCACTTTGTAGGGAGGTGTCTTTTTCATGTGTTTTTCTCAAAGACTTTCTTTTTAAATGTTGTGAAATTTGCAGAAAGAAAATCATTAACAATTTCTAGCCTGGAGAATCCTTTTTTCCAAGATAAAGGGGCTGGTTTGGGAGAGCTTCCTCTGTGTCCATAAAACACTCTTGACACAGATTTTTCAAGATAGGCTCATTATCCTTTGCTAATTTGGTTTGCTCCGCACTGACTAGATAAAACACAAGCCCCAGCCATTCTGGCATGCTTGTATAAACATGGCCTCATCTTAATTTGTTTTCAGAGATCATTGACTTTAATTGTCCAGCTGATACTGTTAAAATGTGTCCGTTGATATAGCTAATGAGTTCATGCTCATTTTATATAGTAGTGAGGAATGTCACAAGTTTGAGTTTGATATACATTTTCATCACAGGCCTGGCCCTTCTGTCAACCTAAAGAGCATCTTTGCTCTTCCTGACATGTGGGTCAAGGTAAAACATAAATCTAAGAGGAGGTATTGAAACTTTAGCTTTGATACATGCTGCTTGTCCAATTGTGAGGATTTTTTTAAGTGTCTTTCATCTTCATTAGTAAGCACTTCAAGTCCTCATCACCATCACCCAGCAAGGCTATGCCATCTGCCTATGCATCATCATGATGAATAGCCACAGTAGTCAAGGATTTCAAGGATTGCGTTTTACTTGGATTGTGGGCTTGGTGGATACACCATTCTGGACTTCCAGAAGAACAAGTAAATCTGTCTTCAGAGAACAGCAAGAATGCTCCTTGGAAGCGAGAATGGTGAGACTTTGTCTCCTCTACTTTGAATACGCTATGGAGAAGGGACTAGTCCCTAGAGAAGGGTGCCATACTGGGTAGAGGATCGGTGGGAAAGGAGGCCCTCAGCAAGGTGGAATGATACAGTGGCTGCAACAATAGCCTCAAACACAGCAATGGCTGTGGAATTCACAAGAAGAGCCAGTGTTGCATCCTCTTCCACACAGGTTATTATGTAGGAACTGACTTGATACCCCCTAACAACACAATTTGGATAGCATTTTTTACAAAGTTTGGGGATTTAAAAGAATAAGAGACCTGGAATATTTCTTCCTGGCTTTGCAGTGGTTCTGCAGTCATCATTATGATGGTCCCAAGACTGGCCCTCCTCAAGGAAACACTGTCTTAATGAAATAATTAATTAAGACTTTTAGAAAGCTGTCGACAGTTCCCCTGTGGGTTGTTCCTATAATTGCTTCTTCAGCTATAAATTAAAAAGACTAGCTAAATGAACTGTCTTGTTTTTGTTTCAACATCATGTTTTATAGTTTTGAATTCAGGCAATTATTTATGGGACAACTTGTGTGTTTCTCTTTGTCTGCTGTCATTGTCTAAAATTGTAACGCCCCAAAAGACAGGACTCACATCTCCTGAATGTCAGATGTTATCAAGCTTACAAGGCATTATGTGGAGTTAAACAGATAATAACTACTTTGTATGTCATGGTGATAAAGTCAAGAATTTATAATAGGGTAGACGTATGTGAATTTGACATTAAAAAAAAGAAAGAAATTCTCTCTGAAGAGCTGGTTGTGCTTTTGCTAGCACATACTTACCTGTATCAGGTGTTCAGTATCCTGGGAAAGTCATAATAAAAACATGTGGAACAGGATTCCCAAGGGTTCAGAGAGCACACGAGCCCTTTAAATTGCTCACTTGATAGTGCCTGAGGGTCATGTAAGAGAGGGCTTCAAGAAGCTCGTGAAAAAATTCCATTAGCTTTTTATTCCATCTTCCCACAACCATTTATGATGCCTCTTCATATTTTCTTTTAAGATGCCAAGCAGAATCTATAAATGAATAAAAATAAGCTTAAAGGACCAGTTGCTTTGGAGTTGGTTGCAATTCCTGGAGAGTACCGCCCCGGCCCCAATGTCAGAATAGGGTTTTCCCTAGTCCATTTCTTGGGGGTTCATCCCCCACGCTTGTCTTCCGAGGTTTCATTGGGTGAACCACCAACCTTTTGGGTTAGGAACGGAGCACGTCAACTATTCGCACAACCCAGGGACGGCACACACACACACACACACACACACACACACACACACACACACACCGCCCCCCGGAAGGGATTTGAGAGGACGATTGAGTCCGTTTTCTAAATATTTGTAGTTCTGATAAAAGGGTAACAGAGGAAGAGGGTCATAATGATTTCTAGATCACTCATGGTAGGGGTTACTGTGGGCTTTAGAGGAGTCAGTGACATTGGGATTCTGAGTTGGATTGCTAACCCCAAAGTCAGTGTGAAGCCACCAGCCACTCCGGAGGATAAAGTGGGGCTTTCTCCTTCCGTAAAGGATTATAGTCCCGAAAACCCTCAAGGGGCAGTTCTATCCTGTCCCAAAGGGTGGCGAGAAGTCAGCATCAACTCGATGGCAGTGAGTTTGGTTTGGTTTGGGTTTGTGGACTTTCTCAGTGATGGGCAATGGGTATCAACAAGTTCGTTGCCATTGAACGCATCGTTGCTAGAGCCCTGGGAAAATGCCTTTCTCTGAACAAAGATCAGGTTGGTCAGGCTCCCTGGGGAAGGCATTTGCATCACGTGAGAAAATGTTCACCGTGGTGGATGAGCAGAGCTCAGAGGAGCAGGCTGTAAGGACAAAGGGCAAATTTCCAGAATTAAAGAATTAAACCTTTGTTCTAGTCTTCTCATCTGTCTGCCCCGTCAGCAGGAAAGTTGTCAAGGTTCATTTCAAATGAATCATCCCTGGCAGCATTTCCCTCACAAAACTGCTTATCTGTCACTTCATGGAGATTGCTACTCTTTCTCAGTGGTATGTCGAATGAACTCCGATTGTTCTATCACAGACATGGAGACATATATCTACACATATCATGGACATTATATACTATATGTGTATACTTTACATGGCATGCATGCATACATACATAGACACAAACACACATGTAATTTGTCCTGAATTGGCCGAGTATCAATAAACTCAGCATTTTTACAGCTAAGATCTGAAACCACAGCCGTCTGGTCACTTAACCTCCGATGTTCTTCCAAGAGAGATTAGGAAATATTTTGGCCCTGAGACAACCTTTTAAAAGTACTAAAAAGTGCATTTTTTGCTTGTTGTATAAAAATTCTAACTAGAAGACCTACGTCTTTCTTGCTATTTGAAAAATGGCAAGAAAGAAAGTTCATGGTGATAAATGATAACATGTCTTTCCCTATCCAAACCACCCCAGACCCTTTAGGCAGATTGTCTTTAGGAAACAGAATTATAACAGTTTTATTCATGATGGACATATTTGTGATCAAATGTGATCAATTTAATGAATCAAAATCAGTCCTATGTTTCTTAGAATATAAGTGGTTATCGTACTTAATGAACTGCTGGGCTGAGAAACAGATAGCAATGCTCCTTCCACAGTGTCTGGTGCTCAGTCTCCACATTTCTCATACCCATCCACATACCTTGTCCCTACTCAGAAGTCCAAAAGACTGTAAAGTTAGGTTTGAGGGGCGGGGTGTACCATAATGTGTTAGTTCCGTAAACTAGAGAAACAAATTGATAGGCACACATATGGACATAAGGTTACAGTTTATATACAAGAGGAATAGGACATAAAGAAAGCATCCCAACCTAGTCCAGTTCAAAGTCATAAGTCCAATATTAGCCCATATGCCCGATATCAGTCTATAACGTCTCCTTCTAACTCACGAAGTCACAGGCCAGTGGGTGCAGAACCCCAGCACTGGCAGGGGTCTCCCCATGACTCTTTGCTTCCAGGGCTCAACAACAGCATCCAGTGGTGGTAGAGGCAACTCAGTGCTTACAGGGGTCTCCACATGACTTCGCCAACTTCAGAGGTCTGGTTCCATCAGGGTAAGGCCATGGGGCTTCTCCTCCGGCTCCTTCAGCTCCTCGGACCCTGCCATCTTGTCTTGTCCATAATTCATCATCTCTGAGACTAACTCCCAACAACTCGGGAGATAGCTTCTCATCTCCACCCGGGAAATATTGCAAGATTCTCCGGAAGTCCCAGGAGAAAGCCATGCTCACACGGAGGCCTCATTGACTACTTAATGGCTATCTCCAGAATAACATGCTAGACTCCACCGCTACATCTCCATCATGAAATTAACATAAGCACATGCCCGCCACACCACCCCAAACTCTTTAGGCAATTTGTCTTCAGGAAGCAAAATTAGAACAATTTTATTCATGAAGGACATATCTGTTATCAAATGTGATCATACAATTTAATAAATTAAAATCAGTCCTATGATTCTTAGAATACAAGTAGTTATCATACTTAATGAACTGCTGGGCTGAGGAACAGATAGCAATGCTCCTTCCACAGTCTCTGGTGCTCAGTCTCCACATTTCTCATACCCATCCACATCCCTCGTCCCTATTCAGAATCCCAAAAGACTCTGTAAAGTTAGGTTTGGGGACAGATTTGGTGACCCAAACTAATGTGAAGGTTGGTAGTCCTCATCCATCCCACTTACTGTGAGCATTAATTATTATTATGATGATGATTGCAGTGTGCTGCCCTACGAGACTCCATTGGGGATGTTATGTAAACAGGTATAGTCAGCATATCATCTGTGTTAGTCCGGGTAGACTAGAGAAACAAATTCATAGACATGCATATGTCTATATATAAGAAAGAAGTTTATATACGAGAGCAAATAAACATTGAGAAAACACTCCAGCCCAATCTAGTCCGAGGTCATAAATCTGATACTAGCCAATATGTTTAATACCAATCTATAAAGTCCTCTTCAGACTGACGAAGCACATGCAATAACACCAGGGCAATCACAGGCCAGTGGATGCAGTCTTGTGTATCTAGTGTCAGTAGAAGCATCTCAGCACAGGCAGGGGTCTCCCCGTGGCTCCTTCAGTTTTCAAGGCTCAGGGTCTATCAGCATGCTGCCATGTGTCTTGTCAGCTGCAATGTCTACTAGGGAGTGAGCCGAGAGATAGTGTCTCCTGCCTCCAAGAAGGAATGACCACATTTCACAGAATTCTCAGAAGGCCATGCCCACAAGAGATCTCATCTGCTATCTCCAGATTGACAGGCTAGACTCCACCCCTACACTATTTATCCTCAAATTGACACCAGATTAGCTAGCTGACTGCCATATTAAGGGGTTATAGCATATTAAATATAGTCCTCATTCACATGTGGTAATGGTACATAATTAGAACACTTGTTATAATTGTATTGTAACATAGTAATGATTTGTCTTCAATCTAATATATTCTAATTATAACACAAGTATACATCCCTCAAAGAAAAATTTTAAAATATATAAAACTTGGAATAAGAAAACAGAAATCACAAATAATCCCACCTCTCAAAAATAACCAATTACATATTTCATTAAGTCTTTTTAATTTTTGCTGTGCATGCTTTGAAAACAAAACTAAGATTGTACTAAAATGATTATTTTAAGATCCATTTTTTTTCAAGGCTGCAGAATGTCCCCTAGGTAAAGAGGTACCTTGATCTATTTGGTCACTTCCTTATTGCAGCGCTTCTCATTGTATGTATGTGTGTACATATATGTATATATATATATTCCAAATGATGAAAAGAGAAGCCATGTCTTAATTAGCTTATTAGCCACAGAGCCTAGCACACTTAGTCACTCGATAACGACACTGAATTGATTAGAGTTATTTTCATCTACTAAGATCTTATCCATAATAGATATCCTGGTTTTAATTAGACACTTAGCAAGATACTGGGGGGAGGAGTAGCATACCTTGAATGCATTTTGATTATGGAAGGAAGGAGCTGTAAGTCTGGGCTAAGAGAAGCAATATCAGGATACCAAGATAAAGCCTTTGTTGTTGAGTGCATTCTGATTTGTGTCAGCTCTGTGTGGTACAGAGTAGAACTGCTTCATGGGGCTTTCCTGTCTTTAAAGTAGCGTGTAACCAGGCCTTTCTTTCACAGCACCAGCAGGTAGATTTTTAAACACCACACTTTCTGTTAATAGAGCACAAATTGCTTGAACTATTCATCTCTCAACACAGGGGTGAGAGATGCTAAAAGTGTGTGAACGGGAAAAGACCTAGAGTTTTTGAAAGGAAAATATTAACTGCATCCTACTTTCCTAGTTCTCCCTGCTCTGAAGAACTGACTTTGCCTCATCATGTGCTCTGTTTTCTCCCATAATTGCTCAAGGGATTCTTACCAGGACAGTCATTCGCTCTTTGAATTTAATTTTCTGGTTTAGAACAATATGACATGAAAATAATAACTTTTTAGTTTCCAGGGTATGTTAATAAAATGGGCAGTCACTTCTGGACCATCCAAAAATAGGTCCTGTTTCAATGATACTGTTGCTATTACCAAATTACATCTCATGCAGGGCATTAACAAACTGAAATTTATTTCTCACAGTTGAGCAGGCCAGAATTCTGACCTCAGCGTGCCAACCTTGGGGGAGTTGCTCTCTCTCTCTCCTCCTCTCGCTCTCTTTTGCCTCCCTTATTTTCCTCCCTCCTTCTATCTCTCTGTTTCTCTCTCTCTGCTCTGGAGGAAGATCCTTGACTCTTCTGAACTTATGCTACAGGACAGTCTTCTTGTGACTTGGAAGAATGCTTCCTCTCATCTCTGTTCTGTTTATTTAATCTTTTATATGTCTCAAGTATACTCCAGAGATACTTGAGTGGGTGGGTGGGGGGCATAACTGCACGCACGTAAGATCCATATGAACACTTTCTGGAAATAGGATCAACCCCGTCAAATAGTACTCTTCCTCAAGCAAGATGAAGCCGATGCAGATCTAAGCACCAGCTTTACACCACAAGGCTTACACAAGGCACAGCACATGGAACTAGCAGTATTTAACTGTCATGGCCTCTCACTCCAGACTCCCTGTCACTATCAAACCTAGGTCTAAATCTGCCAAACCGACTCATCTTTCAGATTGTGTAAACCTTGTCTTAATACTCAATAAGCAATTAGCGCTGCAAACACTGTTCGTGGTAACATTAGTGTTCGGCTAATTTGTTTAATTTAATCAAGCATTTAATTTCCTTCTGTTGTTTATATAAAAGGAAAACAGGAGGGAGAAAAACCTCAGATTATTAACTACTTCAGGCTTTTCAGTTACCATCCTTTTTGAGCTATAACAAACTAAGAACCTTTTTTAGATGAGAGGCAAAGTAATATTTAAAAATTGTTTTAGCTTTCAAAAGGTGAAGAAAAATCTGTTTCAATTTCACTCTTTTTTGTTACTGTTGAGGGTACACACACAGCAAAATATATGCCAAGTTTCTTTAGCAATATTGATGACATCCTTCAAGTCGAGCACCCTTTTCCCCCTCCTTTGCTGACTAGTTCCTCCCCATTAACATGGCCACAGCACCTCCTAACATTCTTGTCTAATGTCCCGAGTTGAAAGAACACAATTCTTTTAAAGAGTGTATGATTGTGTCACCATACTCCTAGAATAAATGTTATTCAGTAATGCAAATCTAAACAGAATTCAATATTATATGGTATTATCAAATCCTGGATCCTCCCAAAACAGAATTCAATATTATATGGTATTATCAAATCCTGGATCCTCCCAAAATGTTATCAACCTATTCTTCCCCAATTGACACATAGCGGTCATTCCTGACAATGCCCAAACTCTTCCCTTGATCTCCTCTTCCTGATAAGAATCAGGACAATTTTGTAGATAATATTGTGAAGCTCAAGGTATGCTAAGTTGCAGAAATAAGGGTCCCATTGAAAGAACAATTCCCAAAAATATTTCCCAAAATTAGCTACAATGTCAGAGAGAATTCACAGCAAAAAGCAAATTAGAGTTGCAACCTCTCTCAATTTCTTCCTTACGATGCATTGTGTGATCTTCTTTGGGAACCCATGGGCTTTCTTTATGGAAGTGCCATTCCAATTTTTCTATATAATATTCTTGCCTTGTCCTCTCTAAAATGATGTTCCTATTGAAGTCAAGACTTAGACTTCATCTCAACAACAACAACAACAACCTTGAAGACACCGCACCGAAGGAAAAAATATCTTATGAGTCATTCTTCTTGCTTTTTTTCCCTTTTAATACTGAAATATTCTTTCTTTAAATCTCTCTTTCCTTGGCGGGGCGGGGCATCACTGCCATCTGGTGAGAGTGGGAAGCCCAGCCTTGCTCCTGAAGAGCTGCTGCTGGATTTGAACTGCCAACCCAGTGGGCCGCAGTCCCACACTCAACCACTATGCCACTGGGACTCAGCCCTAAATGTCTCATTTCTACCCCGCATCTTTGAGCTGACAGGTGTCATGGTTATTTTTTTTTCCCAATTATAGAAAATACATTAGGGCTGAGCCCCGGTGATGTAGTGGTTGTGCGCGGGACTGCGGCCCACTGGGACGGAGGTTCAATTCCAGCAGTGGGGCTGGGCCTCCTACTCCCACCGCCGGAGAGCAGTGATGCCCCCGCAAAAAAAAAAAAAAAAAAAAAAAAAGAAAAAAGAAAATACATTAAAAGAACAACGGAAAAGCCGTGCCTATATCTCAAACCAAAAATCACGCCCATTGAGTTGATTCCAATTCATAGCCCCACTACAGGACAGAACAGAGCCCCACTTAGAGTTTCCAAAGCTGTCGTCTTTATGGAAACAGGCTGTCACATCTTTCTCTGGAGGAGTGGCAGCTGAGTCAAACTGCCTGCATTTCTTCAATCGGCAGCCAAAGCTGAACTGAACTCCCAGGGTGTCTGTGGAAAACAATAAAATCAAAGCATCAAATAGCCGAATTCAGTGAATGAAGATAGTCTGTGCAGCTTTTTATACGCGTATTGAAGCATGTACTTACTGGATGTCTGGAATGTTTAACTATATTCTTCAGAAACTTTGGTAAGTAACAACATTCGTAACCTGTATGTAACATAAATTGCTATTTTCCTCTAGCTTCCACATAAAAGGAAACCTAGTGGCATAGCGGCATTGCGGGTTGCTTACCACAAAGTCAGCTGTTCAAAATCACCGGGCACTCCGAGGGAGAACCATGTAACTTTCTCTCCTGTCTAGAGATAAAGTCTTGGAAATCCACAAGGTCAATTTTACCTTATCCTGTTGGGTTGTTATGAGTCAGAAGAAACCCGTTGGAAATAAGTTTCATTTTGGTTTTCACATAAAAATTGAAGCACACACATATCACTAATGGAGTTAATATTGTGCGAATCATTTTGAAAGCATTAGATTGTCTTGGTATGAGTTAGTCTTAATTTGCATTTAAGCTTCACTCTTACCCACGATGTCACCAGGCTGTCTTTTATTTTCTGAAGAAAACGTATCCTTAGCTCATACTTTTAATGATAATTTTTCAGACTCGAAATCTCCTACACAGATTTACAGGGGACGTTCTTGTAGTTTTAGGAGGTGACAGAAGAGTCTTGAGAGCAACTGGCCTCTCATACAAACTCCCCACCATTCATGGAGCACACATTTGCAGAACCCAGCTTTAAGGCCTGAGTTGTGCAAATGGTCAATGGATTTGACTTCTGTTTTAGGCCATATTGACTAGAGAAACAAATCCAGAGACACTCATACAAGGGGATACCCAAAAAGCCCAGAATTTTTTTCTTTTTACAATACCTTATCACCTTCAAAGTATTCTCCGTTACTCAAATCTTCAGTTTCACTCCTGGAAACAATTTTCAGATTCATCTGTTTGATGTTTGACAGCATCTCCTTCATTTTTTTCTTCATCTCTTCTGTGTCATCCAATCACTGCTTTTCATAATCGTCTACATCTGTGGAAACAAAAAGAAGTTGCTTGGAGTGAGATCAGGTAAGTAAGGTGTGTGGGGCAAGAGAAGCATGCTCTTTTTTCCCAAAATTGGCTCACTGAGATGGCTGCATGAGCAGGTACTTTGTCACGATGGCAAAACTAGTCCCTAATCTGCCACAAATCAGGCCTTTTTTAGCTGCACACCATTATGCTATCTTTTCAGAAGTGCTAATAGAAAGCTTAATTAACAGTCTGACCTGGTGGAATGAACTTCAAAGGCACTATGAATCGATGTTTTCATCTGTTCAGGAAGTTGATGGATGTCCAGAATGAGGTCTGTCATCAATGGACATTTCATCTTTTTTGAAACAAGTTTTATTTTTTTAGTTTTTCTCATAGTGATTTCTTTATAAGCTGTGTTTAACACCACAATAGTTTCTACAGAATTTTTTCCAGAGCAGGTAAGAAAATTTCACAGCCACATGCTGTTCTCTTATATTGGCCATCACAAAAAAGTGATGTGAAACTGCTTTTATGAAAAAACTGTACCAGAGAGAACTTTCCCAGGTGACTCCACTGGGTGCACTAACTTAGAGCAAGTTGATTGATGCATGTGGGGGATGTGTATTACAAACAAAGCTCAGCTCAGCAGAGTTGTTTTTCGTTTGTGGGGTGGGGGTGATACACCCTTGCATATGTGTAAGAAAGAACTTTATATCAAGGAGTAATTGTATATCAAGAAAGCATCCCAGTCCAGTCCATAAGGCCCTCTTCAGACCCACGAACCACATGCAATGATGATGAACGCAGGAATGTCACAGGACGGTGAGTGCAAAGTCCCATGGATCCCGTGGCATTGGATGCATCTCCAGGACTCTGGCAGGCCCCAATGTGACTCGCCAGCAGGAAGGTGAAGGCAGAGAGAGGACCCTCTTCCTAGGACCCTCTTTAGGAGAAGGCCACAAGGAGGCACCAGCAGGCTGCAACCTAACTGACAGGCTAGACCTCATCTCTACACTTTTATATCTTCAAGTTGACATGAAGTTATGTAACTACCACAACTACTAATGGAAAGGCTGCAGACTCAAGTTAATCCAGAAATATTTCAAAAAGAAAGGGCTGGTGAGCTATTCCCCACTTCACCCCCTCCCGCCAAAGCAATTATTGAAATTCGACAGAGTCCAATTGTGCTCTGATACACATGAAGATTCCATGTGTTGGAACGGACTTGATGGATTACTGGTACTGATGCTATTCAGTAATGTAAAGGTATACACATTCCAGTATTATATAGCATCTTACATCTTGGAGACCATCCCCCCAAATGCCAACAACCAATCTGTCATCAGTGGACACAAGGCAGTCTTTCCTTATGAGGTCCAATGCGAGCTTCTCTCAGAGCACACTGACCCTTATTCCATTTCCTCACTTTTAAAATAAAGTTAATGAACAGCTTCACTTACATTCCAGGGACAGGCTCAGATGTCCCAAGCACTCTGAGCTCCCGCTAAACCTTTGGTCTTTGCTCACCTGCTCCCTCAGTTGGGGAGGTTCTCTCCATTGCTAGTTATGAACAGACAGCTCTCAAGTCTCAGCTCATTTTAATCATTTTCTCAGAGAAGTTTTCATTGATGCCCACCCCCCCACCCCCCACCCCCCGCCAGACAGGAGGCTTTCATTATTATATATGATTATGAGCACCAGCCCTTTACCATTAGAGCATTATCCTAGCTTGTAAGTATTTAACTATCTGATGGTTTGATTAACAGATATCTCCCTCTCCTAGACAGTACTGGCACTCAACACAATTCAGTAAATTTACTGTACAAATAAATTTGCACGTAGCAGCCCTCTGTTTTCATCAGCAAGTCTTCAGAAACGGAGAGGGAAATTCTCTGAAAAAGTTGCAGGAAGCACTTGGGTTCTGTTATAGAATTAGAGTGTGACAGATAAGTGACTGGTCTTCCACCCAACAAGAAAAACCAAAGAAGAAAAAGCCAACCAAACCTGTGGCAATCCGGTTGACCTGAACAATGACAGTCCTGTGAGTTTAGAACTGTGCTCTTCAGCCTTTGCAATAGCCGTACTTTTCAGAAGCAGAGTGTGACCTTTTGTAAGCAGTGCTTCTGGATGGATTTGAACTGGAAACTGCACCACCTCAGGGAAGGGAGTCTGTTTCCCTTGCCCTTTGAGTCTTTGCAGACATCTACTTGCTGTGACCCATCCTATATGGTAGAAATAATATTGGCACGGTTTCAGGTATAGGGCTGAAATGGCCTGGCAGCCTCTAGAACAGCGATTCTCAACCTCTGGGTCGCAATCCCTCTGGGGCTTGAATGACCCTTTCACAGGGGTCACCCAATTCATAACAGTAGCAAAATTACAGTTATGAGGCAGCAACAAAAATAACTTTATGGTTGGGGCAGTCACCACAATATGAGAAACTGTATGAAAAGGGTCACAGCATTAAGAAGGTTGAGAACCACTGCTCTAGAAAGACAATCTCTATATTAGAAATAAAACTACTTTGCATCCATAATACCGTGGTAATCCAAGCCACACGAAGAAGCCTTGAAGGGAGACACCCATGCAAAAGCAGAGAAGCAAGGGGAGAGGAGATCAAACCCCAAGGCATCGGATACGTGACTCAAGAAGCCAAACTAGTTCCAGGGGCTTCGGCTGACTCCACGTGGTTCAGAGATGATTGATGGCAAGAAGTCTGTTCCGAATTCCAGATCAACAAGCCATAGGTAAAGTCAAACCCAGCTCCTCTGAGTCATAAGTGGCTCTGCTTAAAACTGCATGAAACAGCGGGGAGGGAGGTGGGGAAATGAGGAACTGATACCAAGGGCTCACCTAGAAAGCAAATATTTTGAGGATGATGGTGGTAACAAATGTACAAATGTGCATGACACAATGTATATGTGTATATATTGTGATTATAACTATATGAGCCCCCAATAAAATGAATAAAAATAAAAATTACTTTATTTTAAATGGAGTACCTGCTCTCCCCTGGTCCAGTTTATAGGGCAACCCCCCCCCTCCCACACACACACACATACACATATACACATATACACATACTCACACAAACAAACCTGATAAGTTCTGGCAGAAAAAAAATGTGGAAAAACTATCTGATACCATTGTTTAAAAGCTCCATACTTCTGAGAGGTCGGCCTGCGCATCATCAAGCCCATGGGAGATAAGAAATGGAACTGATTTTAAAATGTCAATAGCCACGGTAAAGTCCCATCCCTCTTCGTAGAAGAAGATTCCCATTCAGCAGAAGTGGAGCAACAATTTTGTTGTAGTGCGATTTGACTCTGGAGTGGCGAGGTGCAGCTCCTCCCTGCATGACAATATAGGAAAGAGGAAAGGGAATTACTGTCATGGAAAGCCAGCCTCTGTCAGGCTCTGTATGTTTCCTTTTCTCTCTTCTCTTTCTCCTTCTACATGCTAGCCCACCTCTTCCATTCAGATCATCATCGTCAGAGCAGCCACTGGCATTTGTAAAGCACTTACTATGTCCATGTCACAGAGCTGTACCTAGATCATTTCTTTTACAATTCCATGAGGTGGGTGTTGTGGCAGTCATATGTTTATGTGAATTTCATCATTGAGATGTAGCGGTGGAGTCTAGCCTGTTAATCTGGAGATAGCCATTGAGTAGCCAATGAGGCCTCTGTATGGGCATGACTTTTTCCTGAGATTTCTGGGAAATCTCACAAGATTTTCCTCGTGGAGATGAGAATCTATTTCCCCAGTTGTTGGGAGTTAGTCTCTGAGACAACGAACTCTGGACAATACAAGATGGCAGCGTTCGAGGAGCTAGAAGAGTCAGAGAAGAAGCCTCACAGCCTTATCCTGATGGAACCAGACCTCTGAAGCTGGAGAAGCCATGTGGAGACCCCTGCCAGCGCTGAGTTGCTTCTGCCACCACTGGATGCTATTGATAGACGCTGAGCCCTGGAAGCGAGGAGCCATGGGGAGACCCCTGCCAGTGCCGGGACTCTGTGACTTCGTGAGTCAGAAGGAGACTTTATACACTGGTATCGGATATATGGGCTAATATCAAACTTATGACTTTAAACTGGACTGTGTTGGGATGCTTGAGTTGAGTCTCCAAGGCTGCAACTCTTCACCGAAATGCAAGGCCTCCTCTTTATCCCACATTTTTTCTGCCAATAGATATTAGCTTATGTTTCAATATTTTTTCTTAATAAAGGGTCCTATGATTTTTAAGGTATAAGTAGTTCATTTGACTGTGAATGCTCAAAGATTGACATACAAGGGGGCTTCAAACATTTGTGGAAATTTGGGATGCAATGTTCCATTCCTTTTGTGTATAAACCTTACGCTTATAGCCATATGTGTGTCCATGCATTTGTTTTTCTAGCCTACCAGAATTAACACAGGTGTCATCTTGCACAATCCAGTGCCATCTTTGTTTTGCAAATACATATGTATATATTGCAGTGTATACGTATACATTGCAGTGTATATATATATGCATATGTACATGTGTGTGTGTGTATATATATATATACACACACACACTGAAGTCCAGCAGATAAAGTTATCGACTAATCATGTGCAGATAGTTCATGATGGAGTCAAGATTTGAACAGAATGATTTGATTCCAGACTTGCTCTTAGCAGGTGGATGGGAGAGAGAGAAAGAAAAACTATTAATGTTTCATATGCTGCATTAGGTCTAGTTTGCTCAATCTTTTCCATAGCCATGCAAGGTTGGTATTATTGGCCATATCTGAAATTCAGAAAGATCCATCAAACTGTACAATTGTCACACAGCTGTCACATAACCAGGATCCAAACTTGGACCTTGCACCAACACCTCAAGTGGGTTCTGGGTCAACTACCCCCACTGAGAATTTCCATGTCCACATCAGAGATTCTGACCCAGAATCTACATTCTAAAAAGATCCCCAGGTGATTCCAAAAGACCATGGGCAAATGGAATTGAAAGATAGTGGAAAATTTCCACAAATGTTTGAAGCCCCCTTGTATGTCAATCTTTGAGCATTCACAGTCAAATGAACTACTTATACCTTAAAAATCATAGGACCCTTTATTAAGAAAAAATATTGAAACATAAGCTAATATCTATTGGCAGAAAAAATGTGGGATAAAGAGGAGGCCTTGCATTTCGGTGAAGAGTTGCAGTCTTGGAGACTCACAGAAGCGGTCCTTCTCTGACAGGAGAAGCGGTCCTTCTCTGACAGTCGCCATCAGCTGGATGGCAGTGAGTATGTTGTGGTTATTTATGGACACATCCTAAATCTAGGTCTGTTCATTTCTGAAAGCTGCGTTTCTATCTCTCTAGCCTTTCCTTGTTGGCCAGGTGCCGTAGTGGTTCCCTATTGGACTACGAACCCCAAGGTCAGCAGTTCAAAACTACCAGCCACTCTGGGGGAGAAAAGGGAAGCTTTCTATTCCTGTAGAGTTGCTGTCCAGAAAACCCACAGGGGCAGTTCTACCCTGTCCCATAGGGTCGGTAGGAGTCAGCATTGACTCAACGTCAGGGAGTTTCATTTTTCGCTTGTTAATTTTTGACAACCTATCCCCAAAGAATGTTGCGCTCTTCTATAAAGACAACAGCAAAACAAATTCATTTCCATCCAGTCGATTTGGACTTGCAGAGACGCTATGGGTCAGAGGAGGGCTGCCCCTGTGTATTGCGGAGACTCTAGGTCTTGGCAGGGGCAAGGGCCTCATTCTACCCTCGTGCAGTGACTGGGCGGCCTGAGTTCCAAACTGGGAAGCGAGCAGTCCAGTGCACAACCCCGGACACCCCAGGGTTCCTGCTCTCCGAGAGACGCCACGTCGGAATGCAAGTTTGGCATCCTTGAGGGCTCCAAAAAGTGAGTCATCGGAAGATTCTTATGAGTTTGGGGAACATAAAGAAGCCTAAAGGGGCCGGATCGGGGCTGTCGGGTGGATGAGGTCAGGTTTCCCAACCACATTCTCCCAGGGCAGCTCGGCCATGCTGTTTCTGGCCCTTTTCTCATCTCTGCTGAGTTCTTTCTTCATAAAACTCCTATCTAATAAGCCTCCATGAATGTTCAGTGTCATTCAAGAAATTCTATCAAGCAAAACATGCTCTGCTGCGTAAACACAATAAAGAGTTCAATTAAAAATGTCAATGGTTAAGGGCAGCTTTTGCCTGGGGCAGAGTTCTGAAGGCAGAATAGATGAGGAAAGAAAGAGGACCGGAAATGGGACACCCTGGGTAGAAAGGGGTGGTGGGAGTGAGGTGGGGTGAAGTGGTTGAGTGATGTTGCATTGTGGGGAAAGCAATTAACGACATTAAACCAAAGGTGTGGGGGATTGCCACTTAGAAAACATATTTGCTTAATTCTTGATTAAAAAACAATGAAAAATATAATTTACTAGGATTACCCCTTTGGGATTCCAAAGTTAGTCTCCATAATCTTCTGGGCTGGCCTCTCTGGCTTGAATTTCACTGACTCAGGGACTCCCCATAGCAGTCATTGTTTTGCTTGGACCCTTTTTAAAAGGCACTGTCCCAAGACAAAAGCAACTAAGCAAATCTTTCTGCTGCCATCCTCTGATTCCAGGAACATGGGGAAACATGATTGGTTTGGAAGGAACTCGTGTCTGGATGAACTAGAACCTTATAGCAACAGTGCTTTTTGACTTACTCATATGAATGTATGAATTTTAACTGGAGAGTATGTTTCTTTCTTGGTCATCTAGTTTAATGGAATTTTGAAAGGGTTTTACTTCAAGTTATTTCTTCCACCCTGCAAACTTGCATTTCAGTATGAAATAATCATAAAATGTACATGCTGGACAATATGTTGCTAAAACCTCGGAGGAAAAGCACAGGGCTCCACTAGCCTTTGCACATTATAAAATAAATCTCAACCTTGTTGTTGAGATTCAATGTACTTAGATAGGACTGTCGTTTTCAGCATACTTTAATGATCTCATTAGCCCCTAATGTGGTTGTAATGAGGTAAATGACTCTGGCACCGATGGGCTATTACACTGAGCTAGTAGGAAGTAATAAGTGGCAAAAGACAGGAGTACAGAGAGGTTACAACAATTCACAAAAGAGAAATGTTACTTGTGTGACATTCAGTGGATGACAGAACAGACTGAGTTTTGAAGGCTTAATAGCATGTATTGAGCTGAAAGCACTGCTGACTGTATAACCCCCTCTCAAGAAAGGCAAACAGCAGAATTGTACATTGGATTGTGTAAGATGCAGTAATAAATAAATAAGTAAATAAAGGTTGGGGGAATTGTGGAGGAGAGAGGGGACAAAAGAGAGCTGGTATTAAGGAGTTCAAGAAGAAAGGATAAGTTTTGAAACTGATAGTAGTAGCAATTGTACAATACTGTTTGATGTGATTGAACTATGGAATGTTGTGATATCTGTAAAAGTTCCCAAAAAAATTTTTAAAAAGAAAGCAGAAAATCTTAAAAGCTAGAATGACTTTAAAATGGGTCAAAAGGGAGAGTAAATGATAAGGTGTTAAAATTTAACCTCAACATAGCTGCCATACTCCACTTTCCAATGCACTTTGCATAATATCAAGGCCATTCTCACCCCCAAAGGGGATTGCTGACTGATTTGTTATAAGCTGTGGCGGTCATGTGCTTATGTGAATTTCATGATTGAGATGTAGGGGTGGAGCCTAGCCTGTTAATCTGGAGATAGCCATTGAGTAGCCAATGAGGCCTCCGTGTAGACATGGCTTTCTCCTGAGACTTCTGGAAAATCTCGCGATTTTTTTCCTCATGGAGATGAGAAGCTATCTCCTCAGTTGTTGGGAGTGAGTCTCAGAGACGAGGAATTATGGACAAGACAAGATGGCAGTGTCTGAGAAGCTGCAGGAACTGGAGGAGAAGCCACATAGCCTTATCCTGTGGAACCAGTCCTCTGAAGCTGGAGAAGCCACCTGGAGAGTCCTGCCAGGGCTGAATTGCTTCTACCACCACTGGATGCTGTTGATGGACTTGAGCCCTGGAAGAGAGGAGCCATGGGGAGATCCCTGCCGGTGCTGGGATTCTGCCTGATACTTTGTGAGTTGGAAGGAGACTTTATAGATTGATATCGGGCATATGGACTAATATCAGACTTATGACTTTGAATTGGCTTTCTCAATGTCCTAATCCTCTTGTTTATAAACCTTTCCCTTATATCCATATGTGTGTCTTTGATTTTGTTTCTCTAGTCTACCCGGACTAACACATAAGCCAATCATCAGACCTTTCTTGCAACATGCCCACTACATGATAGGCACTGTATATGCTCCCTTTGAAAGATTTGGATAGCTTGAGAGGTAGAAATGGACATTAAATATTGGTATTTCAAATAGAGGCGGGAACTTTCAACAAGGCATTGTATATAAAGGTATAGAAATAACTGGAAAAGTAATGAGAGCAATTTGACTTGAAACTCACTGCTCACAAGTTGAATCCAATTCAGAACAATTCTATGGAAAAGTAGAATTACCCCTTGGGTTACCAAGGCTGTTATCTTTAGGGCAGCAGATTGCCAAATCTTCCTCCCACCAAATGTGTCATGGTTTCAAACCACTGACCTTTCAGTTAACAGTCAAGCACTTCCACTGGACTACCAGGGCTCCTTGATTTGATCATAAGCCCCATATTATCTTTCACAGTTGTGTCCCCAATGCATACTGGAGTACCTGTTAGTTGGTAAGAATTCAGTAACTATTGACTCTATGGCTACACTTGGCATTCCTTGGTGGTGCAAACAATACATGCATGCTACTTCTATCCAATACGTTGGAGGTTTGAATCTTCACACAAGAAAGGCTTGATGATTGACTTCTAACAAATCAGTCATCAAACCATTTTGGGGATGAGAATGGCCTTGATATTATGCAGAGTGCATTGGAAAGTGGAGTATGGTAGCTGTGTTGAGGTTAAATTTTAACACCTTATCATTTACTTTCCCTTTTGACCCACTTTAAAGTCATTCTGGTTTTTAAGATTTTTCTGCTTTCTTTTTTAAAAATCTATTGGGAGCATTTATAGATATAACATTCCATAGTTCAATCACATCAAGCATTATATTGTACAATTGCTACCACCATCAGTTTCAAAACATTTCCTTTCTTCTTGAACTCTTTAATATCAGCTTTCTTTTCTCCCTTCTCTCTTCCATGATCCCCCCAACCTTTAGTTACTTATTTATTTATTGCTGCATCTTACACAATCCAATATATGCATTTACATACAATTCTTTTGTTAGCCTTTCTTGAGGGAGGTTATACAGTCAGCAGTGCTATCAGCTAACTGCTCACCCCTTTTTTAACCTATTCTTTTTTAATCATTTTATTGGAAGCTCATATAATCTCTTATCACAATCCATACATCCATCCATTGTATGTCAAACACCTTTGTACATTTGTTGCCACTATCATTCTCAAAGCATTTTCTTTCTAATTGAGTCCTTGGTATCACCTCCTCATTCCCCCCCACCCGGCCCCACTCCCCCTCATTCACAAACCCTTGATAATTCATAAATTATTATTACATCATGTCTTACACTGTCCAACATCTCCCTTCACCTACTTTTCAGTTTTCTGTCCCCCAGGGAGGGGTCATATGTAGATCCTTGTGATCAGTTCCCCCTCCTACCTCTCCTTCCCTCCACCCTCCTGGTATTGCCACTCTTGACAATGGTCCTGAGGGTTTCATCTGTCCTGAATTCCCTGTGTTTTCATTTCCTATCTGTATCAATGTGCATGCTCTGGTCTGGCCGGACTTGTAAGGTAGAATTTCACCTTTCTTTTTGATTGAGGCTTTTCTCTATTTTATTGCTATTGTTGCTAGGGTTTTTTGCTTCTTTGTTTTTGTGTTTCTTTCAGTATATGAAATCTAGACAGGAGGAATCTATAGAGAGAGTAATTGGATTAATGCTTTCTTGGAAGTATGACAGGATAGGGAAGTGGTGGGGGTGGGAGGAACTGGAGAGTTAACAAAGAGCAGAAGAAAGAAGAAATTGTTCTAAAATGGGTTGTGGTGATGATTGTACAACTCTTCTTGACGCTATTAAGCTGCTAAAATTACACAATGAGATCTCACTACACACCGAGTAGAATTATTAAGATAAACAATAATGACAACATTAAATGCTGTCCTATAGAAATGAACTCACTACTATTTTATTAGAGGTAATGAATACGGGTGCCACCATTCTGGGAAAAGTTTGGCAGTTTCTTACAAAACTGAAAATTCAACTACCATATAACATCATATATATGATCCAGTAATTGGGCACTTATCCCAGAGAAGGAACACTTATGTGCATATAAAAGCCCATGCACATTTAAAAGAAAACTATAGAGAATACTTCTGACACACTTGGGAGCACTGTGAATTGGAATCATCTCAACGGCAGCTGCATGAAATGAAGTTCAGACTGTCAATCTAGCTGGTGCGTTAGGATAACTGTGTAACTCTAATAATTCAGCAGAGATAGATGTGTAGTTTGACTTTGGCTAAGAGCTCATGTTCAAAGGCTTTTGTTTAAAATTGTTAACAGATAACATATTGAGTGTTTATCATGTGCTAGATGCTATTCTATACTCTTTGTAAGTACCTTATGTGTACCTTTGTCTAATTGTTATGATAAAACCCAAAAAACAAACTCATTGCCATGGAGTCGACACTGATCATTGTAGCCAGGCAGAACAAGGTAGAACTGCCCCTCTGAGTTTCCAGACTGTCACAGCTTATAGCAGGAGACAGTCCTTTCTCCCAAGGAGTGACTGGTGGTTTTGAACTTCAGACCTGTGATCACAGTCCAACTCATAATCACACCACCACCAGGACTCCATTCCATAATGAGATCATTAGTTTCCATTTTATAGCTTAGAATTAAATTGAGACAACGAAAAAAATTTCTCCCTTACCATTATTTACTGCATCTCTGGTTTTTCCTTCTGGGATTGTTTTCTTTCTTCCTAACATACACCTTTCAGAAATTTATTTTTACTTTAAAAAGTCATTTTCTGGGGGGCTCTTAAGAGCACTTGCAACAATCCATACACCAATTGTATCGAGCACATCTGTATTTATGTTGCTGTGTTAGTCTAGAGAAACAAATTCATAGACACACTCATAAGTGTATAAAAAATAGCTTTCTATACAAGAGCAACTGAGCATTGAGAAAACATCCCAGTCTAGTCCACTTGAAGCCCCTAAGTCTGATATTAGCCCATGTGTCTGATCCAATATATAAAGTCCTCTTCAGACTCATGAAACACAAGCCATGATGCTGAACACAGGAAGATCACAGGCCAATAGGTGTGAAGTCTTGTGGATCCAAGGTGGTGTAAGCAACAGGGAGTGAGCAGAGAGTCTCCGCCTCCAAGGAGGAATACCAGAATTCCCAGAATCCTCAGAAGAAGGTCATGCTCATGCAAGAGGCCTCATTGGCTATGACCTGATTGACAGACCAGACTAAACCCCTTCACTCTGAAACCTTTCAAGCTCCAAATGGACACCAGATTATGTAACTACCACAGTTGCCACCATACTTTTCAAAAAATTTTCTATTTCAGCCCTTGGTATCAGCTCCTCTATTTTCTCTTTTTCTCCCACCCTCCCACCCTTGTGATGCCTCGATAATTTATAAATTTTTATTATTTTCATATCTTACAACATCCACTGTCTTCCTTTACCCACATTTCTGTTGTCTGCCTCCCTAGGCCAGGGAAAGCAAGGAGCTTTTAAAATGACATTTTAACATTTTATGTCTAAGACTGATTAGCAAGAAAACAGTTGAGCCAAGATTTCACCAGCACAATCTGATTCTATGTTTTTTATTCATGAGTCAGCATTGACCTGACAGCAATGCGTTGGGTATATTCTGTCTCGCCGTTGCTCACTGGATGATTTATTCCTCCTCTGTTGCTTAAACTCTCATTTTCCTTATTATATTTTGGAGCACAAAGCAGCTGTTTGCTTAAAATGTTTTCTCTTCTTTCTGGGTCCACAACAAGACTGGATTTTCCAGCTTTCCTTGAGTAGCCATGTGGCTAAGTTCTAGCCCATGAAATGTGGGGGAAAGTGATATACATCACTTCCAGGTCTGACTCTTGCGATGCTGCATCTGTTTTCTTTCAATTTAGGTGAGGCAAGCACCAGGAACCTGGATGTCCTATATTGAAGAGCTGGGAACCGCAAGATGGAAGAAGACTAGCTCCCTGCATCTCTGCTTGGAAAAGAATCATATTCCAATCCGAAGCATGTGTATTAGAATGCAAATAAATATGAGATAAGCTTCTGAGCAGTTTTACACCACTATACATGCTGGCGCTATCTTGTTACATTAGTTGTTGTTGTTGTTGTTAGGGTCTGTGGTGGTCATGTGCTTATGTTAATTTCATGATTGAGATGTAGAGGTGAAGTCTATCCTGTCAATCTTTTTTTTTTTTTTTTTTTTTGGCATCACTGCTCTCTGGTGGTCCTGGGAGCTACCCAGCACTGCTCCTGAGAGCCACCTCTGGATTTGAACCACCAAACCCGTGGGCCGAGGTCCTGCACTCAACCACTTATGCCACCTGAGCTCGGCCCTGCCTGTTAATCTGGAGATAGCCATTGAGAAGCCAATGAGGCCTCTGTGTGGACATGACTTTCTCCTGAGACTTCTGAGAAATCTCGCAGTATTTCCCTCATGGAGATGAGAAGCTATCTCCCCAGTCATTGAGAGTTAGTCTCAGAGATGAAAAATTATAGACAAGACAAGATGGCAGTGTCCGAGCTGCTACAGGAGCTAGAGGAGAAGCCACGTAGCCTTACCCTGATGGAATCAGACCTCTGAAGCTGGAGAAGTCACCTGGAGAGCCCTGTCAACGCTGAGTTGCCTCTACCACCACTGGATGCTGTTGATGGATCCTGAGCCCTGGAAGTGAGGAGCCATGGAGAGACCCCTGTCAGTGCCAGGATTCTGCACCCACTGGTCTGTGACTTCGTGAGACAGAAGGAGACTTTATAGGCTGGTATCAGGCATATGGGCTAATATGGGACTTATGACTTTGAACTGGACTGGGTTGGGATGCTTTCTCCATGTCACATTCCTCTTGTATATAAACCTTTCCCTTATATCCATAAGAGTGTCAATGAAATTTGTTTCTCTAGTTTACCCAGACTAACACAGGTACCATTGAGTCCCTGTCTCAGTCCATCTCCTTGAGGGCCTTCCCCTCTTTCTCTGTCCATCCGCTTCACCATGCATGCTGTCCTCCAGGGACTGGTCTCTTCAGACAGACAGTATGTCCAAGGTCCATGAAGTCTCACCATCCTTGCCTCTAAGGAGCACTCTGGCTGTACCTCTTCCAAGACAGATTTGAAGTTAGAGTTACATCAGTTAAAATTGCTTTAAGCAGTTTACACATAAATTGAGCTGAGTTTATACATAACTGAATGAGTTTACACATCAATTGCCTCTTAAGCATGCCTCTGGATTTTGAACATACTTCTCCTTAGAATTCTTATTTTCCACATCTAATTACCTACCTCCTCGATATTATTCAAAGATTAAACCAAGTCTACATGTTTTGAATCCACTTTGTTCCCCTTCTGTCAGCAAAGTGGTATCTTCTTCTTTTGGCTTCTGCTAGCACTGTTAGCTACATCTTTTGGGTTCTTTTGTCACTGCTCCCATTTTCTACACTGTGTTTTCCAACAGAGACTGTGCAATAAGTAAAGGTCAAGGATCATGTTGTTTATACTTCTTGTGGAACTTTTGATTTTACAATATCGTGTCGTGTCCTTGGGGCTTTTTAATAAATATTTGTGAAAGACAAATATTTGTGAATATATAAATGTATCAGACTCACTAGAGGAGCCTCATTGGTTGCAAACTGGAAAACACTGGATTTTCTACTCTCATAAACAGTGACAGTCTTGGAAAACCACAGGGGTCAATATGAGTCAGCATTGACTTGATAGCACTGTGTTTGGGATTGTTTATCAGACTCAATGAAGCCCATTTTATGTTTTTTAAGTGCTTTGTTGTTTAAGTAGAAAAGTGTGTGCACTGTAATTTATTCCTTTATTATTCTTTCCACCAACATACACATTCTAATACTTTTTGATAACTGCGTGAGGAAACAGAAGGCATGCTTATCAAATTTCAAGTGACGTGACATACGAAAATAATAAATTATGCCCACAATGGCATATTCAAAACTGCTCTAATAGGATGAAGTAGATAATATTTGATAGAGAACTCCAAATTAAAGTTTAAAAATGACATGTCCAATTATAGTATGGAAAGATAACTCTAACACCAATTCACAAGGCTAAAGTTTCTGGTTTTAACTGGCTGCTATGTTAACATAAGCCCAGAGTGGTCCACAGGGCTCTGTTCATAGTTAGTCTCAGGACACTGGCTGGCACCGTTAGTGTCTAGGTTCCAACAAGACACAAACAAAGTTGCTAGACGGTAGCACCTGTCACTGATAGCGTGTCAGTTCCAGTGGGGGTAACATCCATGGTAAAGGGAAGAACAAGATCCTACACTGTAACCTGACCAAGTTCAGCAGGGGCATCAGCTTTTCCTTGTGACATTGCAGAATGTCGCCTGTCGGAAGACACCATTAAGCAATTTCCAACACTAAGCTAAACTACAGATAGTAGTTTCCAACAAACAGTTATAGAACTGAGGGTAGGACTGAGCCCTGGTTCCTTATGTGACTGAGTGCGGGACTGAGGCCTGCGGGCTTGGCGGTTCAAATCCAGCAGCGGCTCTCAGGAGCAGCATTGGGTAGTGCCCACAACCACCAGAGGCAGTGATGCCCCCCCCCCAAAAAAAAAGAACTGAGGGTGTTCATTCATCTTTGCCAAGAAATATGGAAGGCAGCTACGTGGCTAACCAATTGGGAGAGATCCAAATATGTGCCCATTTCAAAGAAAGGGATCCAGTACAATGCAGAGAGTACTGAGCAATATCATTAATATCACAGACAAGTACAATTCTGAAGATAACAGAAAAATGGTTGCAGCAATACATTGACAGAGAACTATCAGAAATGGAAGCTGGATTCAGAAAAAGATGTGCAACAAAGGATGGCAGTGCTGACATTACATATATCTTGGCTAAAAGCAAAGAATACTAGAACCGTGTTTACTTATGTTTGATTGGGGATGCAAAGGCATCCGACTATGTGTATCATAATAAATTATGGATAACCTTGAGGAGAACAGGAATTGGAGACCCTTCGAGTTTGCTCATGCAGAACCTGTGCATTGACCAAGAAGTTGTCATTTGAACAGAACCTGGACTTTCTACATGGCTTAAAGTCAGGAAAGGTATGTGTCCGAGTTTTATACATTCACCATACTTATTCAATCTGTATGTTGAGCAAATAACCCTAGATGCCGGTCTACGTGAAGAGCACAGCATCAAGATTGAAGGGTGACCCATTAACAACTATTAACAACCTTGCTTGCTGCAAGCAAAGAGGGCCTGAAGCAATTATTAATGATGCTAAAAGACTACAGACTTCAAATAAGGAATGCACTGCAACATAAATAAAACAAAAATCATCACAATTGCATCAATACGTAGTATGATGATAAACTGCGAAGAGTGATGCTGTCAAAAATTTCATTTTACTTGGATCCACAATCAATGCCCACAGAATCAGCTGTCAGAAAATCCAGGAACATATTGCATAGGGAAATTTTGCTGAAAATCTCTCTCTAAAGTGTTGAAAAGCAAAGATGTCACTTTGAAGACTAATGTGTACCTGACCCCAACCATGGCATTTTCAATTGCCTCATATGTATGAGAAAGCTGGACAATGAATAAGGAAAAAGAATTGGTATCTTTGATTTGTGATGTTGGCAAAGAATATGGAATTTCACACGAACTGCCAGCAATGAACAAACCTATCTGGGAAGAAGTATGTAGTCATACTATTCCTTAGGAGGGAAGATGCCAAGACGGTGTCATTTTGGCCATCTCATCAGGAAGGACTCATCCTTGAAGGACAGCATGCTTAGGAAGGATCCATGAAAAAGAGGAAGACCTTCAACAAGATGAACGGACACAATGGCTGCAACAATGAGTTGTAGTGAGTGTCGGGATGACACGAGACCAGGCAATGCTTCCTTTTGTTACACACAGGGTCACTCTGAGTCGGATGGGGGCAAAATGTACCGAACAAAAGCAACATGGTGGTATCGATAGGGCAGAAGGGCAGCAGGAGGCCGCTGGGAGCTTTGCCTCCAAAGAGAAACACAGTGAGCCTTAAAGATCTGTACTCTTACTTTGGGTCCTAACTTCCCAGTGTTAGACTCGATGTGGTCAACTAGATTTTGACTCAGGGAAACCCTGTTTGTGTCACAGTAGAAGTAGGAGTCACAGTACTCCATGGAATTTTCATTCGGTGGTTTTCCAGAAGTAGATTGACAGATTCCCAAGTCATCTCTGTGTGGATTTAAATCTCCAGCCCTTAGGTTCATAGCCCAGCATGTTAACTACTGCGAAGGACTAATGTCTCTCACTTCAGATCTCTCATTTATACCATGCCATGCAGTATGGGTGTATGCAAGTAACCGTCGAGGGGAAAGAAAGGCAGGGAAGAGAGGTCACATGATAATATCTCCATGCTCCATTGGGATAGCTACCATACCAGGTATCTTCACCTAGGAGCCCACATTCTCACGGTGACCAGACTGCCGCGAGGGCAGTTTTGACCTGGGCCCTGGCATTGTGCCTCCACAGAAGCTCACGTGCTCCAAAGTGGTGTCATTAAAAGCACAGCTTCCGGAACAAGTGTGCTGCTGCAGTGAGTCCTAGTCAGATCACACAGGGGGAACTCTTTTCTCTCCCCCACAACTATCACGTACGGAGGACCAGCTAACAGGTGTGTGTTAAAAGGAAGATGTTCAGTATGTCGATGGGACCAGCAACCAAATCATTACTTTGGGTGGTTCTGGGCAAAGATCTGGAGAGCGTTTGTATGACAGAAGGGTGTTGGGAAGAAGTACCAACCCTGCCTTCTGATATATCAATTTTATCTCGTAAAGAATGCAAGCACGTTGGTGTCAGAATGAGAACAAGTGGGCTAGATTTCCAGGAATTTGAACTCAACATGAAAGAAACGTTATCCATTACAGTTCTTGAAAAGTACAATAGATTTTGCAAGTATGTGAGTTTTAATGGCGTGGTGGTGGTGGTGTGGGGGTGTGTCCGAGCATTTGTGCACAACAGAAATCCTACCTTCCCTGGCCTCTTGCCCCAAACCCAGACCTCCAGGAGCTGGGCCCGGAGACCCCCGGCTCAGCAAGCGCTTGTGGGGGGCGTCGCTAAGGGTGCACCTGCACGGCCGACCCGTCTTGGGGGCACCGGGCGGGGCGGACTGCTGACCCCAGCCCCCTCCCAGGCGCACCCGGCAGGCCCGCGGCCACCCCCCACCCCCTCGGGGCCCGGCCCTCCCCTCCGACTCCCCCGTCGGCTGCCGCAAAAACCGGGAGCGCCGGAGTGGGCGCGCGGGCCGGCGCCCGGAGCTCTGGGCATGCTCAGTCGCGCGGGCAGGGCTCCGGGCGCGAGCCGGCTCCTCCTGCACCACATTCATCGGCTGCCAAGGGGAGTCGCCGGGCGCTCGCCGGCTCGGTGCGCTCTGCCCGCGGGAGGACCCCGCCGCCTCGCCCCGCGCCGCCGCCTCGCCGCCCCCCGGAGCCATGGCCGGGCTCGGCCACCCGTCCGCCTTCGGCCGCGCCACCCACGCCGTGGTGCGGGCGCTGCCCGAGTCGCTGGCCCGGCACGCGCTGAGGCGCGCCAAGGGCGAGGAGGTGGATTTCGCCCGCGCCGAGCGGCAGCACCAGCTCTACGTGGGCGTGCTGGGCAGCAAGCTGGGGCTGCAGGTGGTGGAGCTGCCGGCCGACGAGAGCCTGCCCGACTGCGTGTTCGTGGAGGACGTGGCCGTGGTGTGCGAGGAGACGGCCCTCCTCACCCGGCCCGGGGCGCCCAGTCGCCGGAAGGAGGTAACCGGCCGCGGGGCGAGGCGAGCGCGGGGCGCGGCCGGCGGCGGAGGGGGCGGGGAGCGGGGAGCCGGCCTCCGGCGGAGTTGCAAACTTCCCCTGGGGGGGTGTGGGGGGGGGTGTTGGTGCGAGCGAGGGAGTCCCCGAGAAGTTCATTGTTCGCGCCTCCCGGCGACGCCGCGCCGGCGCTGGAGCCCACCCGACCCGGAGGAGCACGCTTTGCGCGGACTCGGGCAGGTGGGTGGCGGCGTGGGGAACCCAGGTCCGGAGCGCTTTTCTTCGTGAAGGTTCCACGACGCCAACAAAGAGGACGCAACTCTGCGAGTGTCGCCCAGCGAGGGGGGCCGGGCGGGCCGAGGCCGGCATGGGGCTTCTCTGCCTGTGACTCTGAATCTCTGGGAGCCCGCCACTCCCCCGCCCCCAGTCTTGCTTATCGCTCCGAGCACCGCAGGCCAGATGAATAAACTGGGTGTCTGGGGTCACAGATTGGGGGGGGATCCCGAGTTACTTCTCAGTGGTGGCAAGTGAACCCCAAAGAGCGGGACTGGCAGTGGGAAGCGTGTATGGCTAGGGTTTGTGGACGAACTGGGGGAAATGTGAGGACCAATGGGCTTCCTGGCGGTGGGGAGGGGCTGGGAGGGCTGGGTTTGTGGGTGTGGAGGGTTCGATTAGAAATGATTGGCAAATTCCATGATTTTTCGTCTCTCTCCTAATTCTCAGCAATTAAGAGAGTTTTTTGTGTTCTCAGGGGATAGTGACTACTTTAAGCTATTGCAGCTTGTGAAAGTGGCTGTGATTGCTTTAAACATAACAGAGGGTGGTGGGGAGGCAGAGAGTGAACTGAGATTTTAAGATGCAGTCTGCCCTGGCACTCTTAGCACTGCCCAGGAAGAGCGGAGGCTAGAGACTCCCACTTGGCTGTTGGTGTGCAGAAGCCGATGGTTTCCGTCATATCTGGAGATTGGACATGCGGTTTGGTTTTTGTTCCATATTAGAAAGACCTCCCAGCATTGATGATAGCAATATACTGCTTCCACTCATGCTCCTCCATTGCGGGGGTGCTGGGACCTGTGTAGTCTGGGAGAGTAAGTCACTCCTGTGGTTTTCTCTCTGAGCTCACCACCTGCCTTCATCCTACCTTAGCAGAAAACCAGTGGAGTAACAGGTCTTTATCCACTTACCTCTGATAGCCCTTTTGCCACACCTCTCTCTTGGAATCTGTGCAGTGCCCGATCTCTTTTTTAAAATGGTGCATTTAGTGCTGTTGAGCATGTCCGCAGCAGAACATGATCCCAATTCAATCATTTATTCATGTAAAATTCAGTGACACTGATTATATTCTTTAGGTTGTATAGTCATTCCCACCCTCTTTCTCCTCCCTCCCCCATTTACGAGCTCACTGTCCCCTAGGCTTCTTATCTGATCTTTCTTGTGGCTGCTGTTCTTTTGATCCCGCATTGATAGATCCTAAAAGAACTCAGTGTTCTAGGCAGACAGAGGGGATGCTAAATGATCATTGGGTTTTGAAAAGACTTTTGGGGACCATTTTGATTTTAAGTGTGAGGATGATCCCAGGGCAGTACTTTCAGGGGTCCATCCAGGAAGAAAGCTTGTCCAGCCAACAGAGGCCTTTAATAAAATCACAGGGCACAATGTTAGTCAACAAAGTCTTGCTATACACCAGCAATGAGGAAGCTGAAAGAGAATTTAGTGAAGCAGTTGTGTTTGCAATGATATCTAGAAGAATGAGATACCTTAGGATACATTTAATTAGGGATGTTAAAGACTTGCACAATGAAAACTGTAAGATACAAGAGTGAGTCAAAAAAGTCAAAACTATGACTTCAGTTCATACATTCATAGGCTTATTCAAAACTAAGCATGTCTCTGCAACCAGTGGATGGGTACAGACAAGATCTCCCAGTAATATACTTGCCCTTAGTCTCCTTAGGGTGGAATAAAAAGGAGGAGGAAGAGGAAGAAGGAAGAAAGGAGGCGGAAGAGGTTATTCAAATGAAGCAGTGGACCTGCTGGGTCACTTAAGTTGGGTCAGTAAAATTCAAGGCAGAGAGGTCAGCTCAATCAAAGTTTGTGGTGACTGTTTTGGGTAATTATAAAGGCTCACCTTGAGAGAATTTCTTAAAGGGCACAGCACGCTCATGAGAACATATCATCACACAGTTTTGAGGAAGTTGAAAACGACATGCGAGAGAAAAAGGCCAGGTCAGTTGTGTGAGGAATTTTTTCCCCATCATGACAGTGCTTCTGTTCATTCCTTGAAGAATGACCATTTTGACATGGTGTAAATCAAAGCATACCTGATTCTTCAGAGAAGGATGAGAGACATGGAGTCTAAGAGTAGTTAAAGTGTAGAGACATCCATAAAAGATATGTTAAGAAGCAACAACTTCACATTTTTGTTGTTTAATAAGATTTCTATGATTTTGTAGCAATACATTTTGACTTACTCTCTTATGGCTAAAAGAGATTAAAAACTTAAATAAGTGTAAAGAGGTTTCATGTTCATTGATCATGTGGTAGTCACCGATCTGTGTCAGTTTCAGCACTGGGAGTGTAGGGGTGGAGTCTAGCCTGTCAGTCTGGAGATAGCCAATGAGCCTCTGTGTGGGCATGGCTTTCTCCTGAGAATTCTGGGAGTTCTTGTGGTATTTCCCAATTGGATGTGAGAGGCTTCACTCAGTTCCTGGGAGACACTCTACAGACAAGACAACCTGGCAGCATAAACTCTGAGTCCTAGGAACTGGAGGAGCCAGAGAAGCCACACGGGCTTACCCTGATGGAACCAGACCCCTGAAGCCAGAAAAGCCACAGAGAGACCCTGCCAGTGCTGAGATGCTTCTACAAACAATGGATACTGCTGATGGACCCTGAGCCCTGGTAACAAGGAGACCGCTGCCAGTGCTGGGATGCTTCTACTGCCACTGGTTACACAAAACTCTGCACCCACTGGCCTGTGATTGTCCTGGTGTCATTGCACACACTTCGTGAGTCTGAAGAAGACTTTATAGACTGGTATTGGAGATATGGGCTAATATTGGACTTATGACCTTGGACTGGACTGGGTTGGGATGTTTTCTCAGTGTTCCATTTCTCTTGTATATAAACCTTTCCCTTATACACATATGTGTGTTTGTGAATTTGTTTCTCCAGTCTGCCTGTACTAACACAGATCAGAAGACTTATTATTGTTACAATGTCAGTACTATCCAAAGTGACCTTTAGATTCAACACAATCCCCATTAATATATCCCAGTTGTCTTCACAGAAGTGAAAAAAGCAATCCTTAACTTTCTTCAGAATGGCAAGAAAACCTGATATCCTAATTTGAAACAACATTGTTGAAAGAGAGGCATAAAGGAGCACTCATATTTCTTGATTTTAGAACATTCTATGCAGCTATAGTTACAGAAAGCAAAACAGTTTTTTGTTGGTGAACAACTGACACAGACCAGTGGAATATAATTAAGAAGTCAGAGACAAGCCTACGCATCTCTGGCTAGCTGATTTTTATATCAGGGTATCTCATTCAGTGGGGAAAAGAAGAGTCTCTTCAATTAGAAAAATTGGGATTTCCACATGCAGAGGCAAGATCTAATAATCTAATGGATTATCTAGTATAATAGCAAAAGCTCCAATGGCAAAAGACAAAATAAATAAGTGGATCTTATTAAAATGTATAAGTTATTTATCAGAAGCAAAATTCATGCCTATTTACGTCAGTTCAGACTCATAAGAACCCCATATAGGGTTTCTGAGACTATAAATGTTTACTGTGTGCCGACAGCCTCATCTCTCTCCCACAGAGAGGCAGGTGTGTTGGAACCGCTTACTTTTCTATTAGCAGCCGAGTCTTGAACCCACAAAGACAAGCTCACATTGTATACTCATAAAATCAAATGATCAAAGTATACACAACTCTCACAACTTAACAGCAAAAAGACAGATATTTTATCTTAAACTGACAGAGAACCTAGCTTAATTTGAATATGTTCTAATATGTTCTAGGTATATATCTGAACAGTGGTTTGTATTGCAAAACTAGACCGCGTTTTGAAATGGTTCACAGTTGATGTTGTTGCTAGGTGTCCGTTCCAGTTCACAGCAACCCTGTGTACAACAAAACGAAGCCTTGCCTGGTCCTGTGCTCATCCTCACAGCTGTTGCTATATTTGAGCCCACTGTTAAACAGCCACCGTGTCAATCCACTTCCTGGAGAGTCTTCCTCTTTTTCCCTTGACCAAGCAAGCACTTTACCTTCCCCAGCGACTGGTCTTTCCTGATAACATGCCCAAAAGTATGTAAGATGAGGTCTTGCTATCCTCATTTCAAAGGAGCATTCTGTCTGTACTTCCTGCGAGACAGATTTGTTTATTCTTTTGTCCAATCTTAATTGCCTTTTGAGAGACCATTGCCATGTTTATTTGTCTAGTTCATTGTATTCCTATAATACACTCTGGCAAACTTTAGCTTTTCCTAATGATGAAGTGCCCAGCAGCTTTCCTTCACTGCTCAAATTTCGAGGCATTCATTTTAATGCCAGTCTGGTGGCCTACTACCAGAAAGCTCACATAAGGGGAACCTCTGCCAAAAAAAGAATGGAAAAAAGCTCCATTGGGCAGAGCTTTGATTGTTTGCACTTTCCCACTAGGCAAGTATCAAGTACCTCATTCTGAGTTAGGGCATCCAGTGGTACCACCTGGGAATGTTCTCTTTGGTCAGAATGAATTTTTTTCCTAAAAGCTATTTTGCTCGAAGCTCAGTTTTTTTGTGATGGCTGATTTTTGTCTGTGAAATGGTTTCCTGCTCAGGAAAAATGCTGCAGAAACTGTTGTGATGCTGAACACAGCTTACAAGGACTGTACACTCAAGTGAATGAGTGATTTTCTCATTTCAGAAAAGGCGAAACTCCAGTTGATGACAAACCTTGTTCTGAACATCCGTCAACTTTCTGAACAGATGCAAATATACACTCAGTGCATTTAGAGTTCACTCTACAAGTCAGACTGTCAATCAAGCTTTCTATTTAGAGCAGTGGTACTGTACTTTCCTAATGCCGCGACCCTTTCTTACAGTTCCTCATGTTGTGGTGACCCCCTCAACTATAAAATTATTTTCATTGCTACTTCATAGTTGTAATTTTGCTATTGTTAGGAATCAGGCAGCTCTTGTGAAAGAGTCATTCATTCAACCCCCAAAGGTGTCGCAACTCACAAACAGAACCACTGATTTCAGAAAAGATTCCGTGATTTACCAAAAAGCCTGATATGTGGCGTATGTGGGACTGGTTTGCCACCATGACAATGCACCTGCTCACATAGCCATAGCATCTTGTTCCGTGCACCTTGCTCTTGACCTCACTCCATGAGACTTCTTTTTGTTTCTGTGAATGAAGAGGGACATGAAAGGACACCTGTTTGCTGATGTAGACAAGGTGAAGAGAAAAAAGGATGTGCTGTCAGCCATCCAAGCAGATGAGCTTGAAAATATTTCCAAGAATGGAATCACAGATTTGATAAATATATTATGTGTCATGGAGAGTACTTTGAAAGTGATAAGGTGGTTTCGTAAAAATATTTAAATGCATAACTTGGAGGTGGAAGGATTCCCTTTTTTTTTTTTTTTGCTATCCCCTAGTATTTTTTTCTTTTTTGCCTTTCAAAAATAATTTTATTGGAATTTTGTACAACTCTTTATCACAATCCATCCATCCATCCATTGTTTAAAACACATTTGTCCATTTGTTGCCGTCACCATTCTCAAAATGTTTTCTTTCTACTTGAGCCCTTGGTATCAGCTTATCATTTCCCCTCTCCCTTTCTGCTCCCCTTCCCTCATGTGCCCTTAGTAATTTATAAATTATTTTTGTTTTGTCGTGCCTTATACTGTTTTGACATCTCCCTTCACTCACTTTGTTGTCCATCCCCCAGGGAGGGGATTATATGTAGATCCTTGTGATTGGTTCCCCCTTTCTAGTGGACAGAAACTTTAGATTAGATCTCAGTACCACCATTTCCTAATTTGAGGAAGTGTTTCATGCCTTGGTTTTCGTCCCTGTAAAATGGGTGTAATGATACCTGTATCACAACACTCGTGTCCTCAATGTACTGATCATTTGAAATCTATATGCCAGGATAGTCCATATCTGTTGATAATCCTTACGATTCACTTACAGTGGTCATGGAAGATTTGGTCCCTCTTGGGTAGTGAGAAGTCCATTGTACACTCCTGTAATTACAGTGACCATTTCCCTTCCCAGGGGCCAAGGGAGCTTCCTCAGACTTTGGTTGCTTCCATATTTGCTATTTGGCACTGCTTTCCAGCTTTGGGCCCTTCCTGATGTGTGGTCTTTTCCAGAGGTGCTTTTGCCACTGCAAATGATCTGGATCACCAGGCCCTAGGCCTTGTGACCAGGGTGAGGGATATGGGCAGTTTGTAGAACCGGGTGCCTTTGGAGAGCAAGGCCACACAGGGCCACACTCTGACATCTCTTTGCATCCGTTCAGTGCCTTGGTAAGCATTCCTAAACGCTTGTGAGTGAGTGAGTGAGTGAGTGAGTGAGTGAGTGAGTGAGCTGAAATGCTAGCTTTCTAACTGATCAGTTGGTGCCATGTACCTTGTGCAAGCCAGTACTGAGTGTGATCCTCTGTTTTTCTGCATCTTGGACGTTTCCTCCTTTGACAGGGTGTTGTCGTCTTCCCACGGTTACCTCCTGTGTTTCTGTAGGGAAGTGGGAGAGATCCGGAGCCCAACCTCAGATATTACACATCATCTTCCCAAACATAGAATTACTGAGTCCCCCTGTTACGAGCCCCCATAACCCCTTGTTCATTCTTGTATGGTCTTTGTCAATCCATATGGTAATCATTTGTACACCTTACTGTACACCCTGTACTTTACAAATATGTGGGCAGGAATAGTATCTGCAGTGTTCAACACTTGACTCCCAGTCCGCTGCATGTAATAATTATCAGCAAGTAGTTTGTTGAACAAAATTCCTCATGATTTCATGTTAACCTTCCTTTTGCCTTCTTATGACGATTTGTTGTTTTGCATTCATTCCCAATAGAGCCTCAACTGTTTCATTACAAGTGTAGATAGGTTTATAACTTTCTTTCTCTGGTTTTCATTGTTGTGTGTGTGTGTGTGTGTGTACATACTCATAGATACCTTTTTGCAAAATCCAGAGAAGTTCTTCCTTAACAAAAATGTCACATTCTACTTGATTATTTGCCTTTTTTGAAAGGACGGAAAACTGAACTCAAGAGCGTTTGCTACACTAGAGTTTCCCAGGAGTAATAAAACCCAGACCATGTCTACCAGAAACTAGAATTCTCATAAAAAAAACAGTATGTACATAAAATCTCAACAAGTAATAAGCTAATAAGTTCTGTCTTCTGGAACATAACTACTTCAAATGTGCTTAGTACTTTGGAGATAAATCAGTCGGAAGAAGCCTGTTGTCATGCGTTAAGGAGTCCAGATTGTGTTTTAGGGGGAGGAAAAAGTAAACTTAGTATTGCCTAGTAATGCCATTTATTGAAGAGCTAAACTAGGACAAATGACACAGAGTGTGGATTGTTGTTTTGTTTTTTAAAATTTGATATTTTGTATAGATTGTACATGCTCGTAGTGCAGATTCACAGAGTACAAGGGAAGATGCAGTACAAGGAAGTCTCCTCTCTTGAACCTTTTGCACCCTGAATGTGCCATTCACCTCCTTAGGAGCTGCCACTACTAATACTGCTACATGTGCCCCCTTTCAGAGGTTTCTTCATACCTAATAAATGATTGACCGACAGAGCTTACTCAAGCAAGATTGTGAAATATCTTTTGTGCCCCTTTGCCCTCCTTCAGAGCCGTTTCCAAGGGCCAAGTATGACTTATGTGGGGTATTCTGTCTAGGAGAAACCCCACACAAATGTGTTTTCACTAAGGTAGTAATGGCTGTATTCATCTCTGAAACATTTCCACTCCTAGGCGCTGAGTTAGGAAGAAGGAGCCCCCTTGGCACAGTGGGTTAAGCATTGGACTGCAAACTGCAAGGTCAGTGGTTCAAACCCAACAGCCTGCTCCATGGGAGAAAGATGAGGTTTTTTGCTTCTGTAAAGATTTATAGTCTAGGAGACTCCAAGGAGTTCCATTTGGCCCTGAAGAGTAACAAAAAGTCAAAAATCAACTTTGTCACCATGGATCTGGGGTAAGAAAGGAGGCAAAACTAAGCAAAAGGCAGTAAATTCTCAAGATAGAATTTGGAATGAGGGCATACCTGAAGGTGGAGAGCAGTACATATGTGGATAGAAGTGATGGCGCTTAGCTATTAGGATCTATGCGATTTGCTGCTGAGTTGGTTCCTTGTTGAGAAAATAAGCTCGTACTTATCTTGATCCTTGAGGCAAGGTGAGCAAAACCATGATGATGGACAGTTAGCACGCGCCAAGTTTTTCTGTTTGTGTGTGTGCATGTGTGCAACATGCTCCTGATAAATTGTTATAGCTAAGCCTCCCAAGAATTAAAAGCATTGCTATTTTTCAATTTAAAAGAAGAGTATGATACATCTCTCTCTCTCTCTCTCTCTCTCTCACACACACACACACACACACACACACACAAATACTAAATCTCATCACTAATAAATGGCAGAATAGAGATTTTCCCGAAACTATCAGCTCATTTTTGCTCGAATTCATTAAAACCAGCTTTGGTTCATTTTAGCAATATTAAAGCGAGCTAAAATAACCATCTGAATCACATTTTGCATACTAACAATATACAGTCGAACTTGGACATTACCTAACGTAATCCTTTTATTTCACGTCTCTCATAAATGAGAATTAGGTCGTGTGCTTCTTGTCTTAGTAAAAATAATAATTATTATTCAGTCATTCCCAAACTGTTCAGTACAGACTGTTGAAGCTAGACGTAATTTATAATGTACACATTTTATAATGTACACATTTTTCTTCAGCTTCTGTTCAAGTAAGACGACTGCCCTCGATCATAATTAGAAATCACACTAACTCCCACCGAGATCCGAGGTGAACATGCAGCAGACCTTTCCTGTGGCAACAGATGAATAGTTCTGGATGAATCCTCCCCTGAAGCTGGTTAGAACAAGTGCTTCTTTTCAGCTTGTTTCGTTTCTGAGCGGTTTGCATGGCCTTGGCAGCAAACCTTTGGACAGTGATTTGTTTCAAAAACAGAGAAGCGGCTAACACTAATCCATTCACATACAGTTGATCTTGAAAATGAAGAACAAGGTTATAACTAGGGAGTGACTTTTGTTAGACACTTTTTGGCTGAAAATGCACATTCTGCAGACATTCTTACATGCATTAGAGAATCATTAGGACATTAAAAAGGTAGAGATACATCACTTGTAATTCACATACCCTGGAAAATAGCTCTGTGTGCATCTGAACTCCAACTGAGCTCAGAGTTCTGCAGAATTAGTTTGATTATAGTAATAGCCAGTATCCATCCATTTATTCTAAACCACAGCCTCAGAGAACTCTACTTAAAGACGTTTGAACACAGATTTACTTTCCACTCTCTTTGTATAATAAATAAATTATTCATGGCCTCTTATGAGCTTTGGTAAGAATGTGGAGATGCTGGTTTACAAAATGAGTGCTGATTATTATTTATTTCATGAGCCTTTTCCATAAATTTTGCAACCACTTCAGAAAGCCAAACTGATTCTTGACTTGCGATCTGGGTGTGTGAAAGTGTTCAACCTCCTTATCCGGGGTGGGGGGTGGGGGGGCGGCTATCATAATTGAAGACAAAAAAAGCTAAATTCTTCATAAGAAAGAAAGGTTTTGTTTATATTCTATATATGAAAGGGCTTCCAAAAAAGACTATGGAAAATGAAATGAAAAGATAATTGAATTTTCCCACGGACTTTTTTGAAGTGCCCCCCTCCCTCATCATTACGGATGCACAAGCAGGAGTAATCCTGGGCACAAACTCTATTGAGAAACGCATATGTGTAATGTCATCCTCATTCACTTTGTCTTTGTCAAATAATCTAATCACATTGTCTTTCCTGGAGCCGAGTGCAGAAGAGGCAGGAATGTCACATAGAAAGAAAGAAATCAGCAAACTCTGGACTCTTTATTTCCAATGTCTAGGCCAGTCAAGAATTTCTGACAAGAGGAATGGGCACGGCAGAGTGTAAAGGTAAAATTACAGTTTATTGCAGGGCTGCTGTAATGTCCCACAAATCAATGTGGGCCAAAGCTGGCCTCATTTAGGGAGCATAACGTTAAGTGACTTTTACAGCTGAAGTGGCTTCCCGAGGTAAGTTGTCATTCCAAAGAAGATATGTACGTCTTTAATTTGTTTGACTTCAATATAAGTTCTTGACTAGACCTTTGCCTTCATTAAAATTATGTTTGCCAGCTGAGCCCCAGTGGCGTAGTGGTTGTGCGCAGAACCACGGCCCACTGGGATGGAGGTTCAATTCCAACAGCAGGTCCACAGTAACAAAGGCTGGGCCTCCTACTCCCACCACCAGAGGGCAGTGAGGGCCCCCCTCCAAAAAAACCCCAAAACAAACAAAAAATATATTTGCCATAATTCCTGTCTTCTTATTTTAGGAAACACTCATCTTTTCTAATTTGTTTACGGCAAGACCTGTGAAAGTCCTAATTGCATTAAAATGACTCTGCTTCTGAAGATATAGTGACAATAGTTGCATCATTCAACTTGCGTATACATTCAGTCATTATCTATGAGGGGTCAGACCTAATTACTAGGGAGATTATGGTAGATAGATCAGACATGATCTGGTTGGTTCTGCAGACAGACCCTCATCAGCCAGGGAAGGAAGCAGACCTCTAGCAGATACTTGTAAACAGTGGGACAGAATTTATGGCGAGGCTCTTCCTAAAGCTATAGAAACTCCAGGATGTGGCTGATCCACACCAGGATTCTCCAGGAGCAGCAGTTAAAATGAAAAAGTAAGTGAGCTAAGTGAACCAGAAGACAAAGAGGTATCGCCTCCCAGAGTAAATAAAACAAAAACGAAAAACCCTGTGACAGAGAATGAGAGTGATATTACAGCACAAAGTAATTTTGTTAGTGCTATAAAATATGTAGAATTAAAAGCAACGAAATGCTGCTTCGTGTCCTCTGGGGTCTCTGTAATTTTAGATATTCTCTATAGCAGTATTTCCTCTTGGGCAGGGGGCGGGCAGCAGCATGTGACTAGTGGAAACTGGTCAACTCTCCTCCCCTATCCTACACTCATGGTCTAGAAGGACATGGCACCACTCCCATGGCCAGCCAGTTGGGGAGCAATGTAGCTCACCAGGAAATGCACTGAAGTCCACAACCAGAACCATTGCTATTGCAAGAATGACATTGAGATTGTGGCAAAACATTTTAGAGCAGGGGAGGCCCTGAAAAGTCATCAGTATGCTGCTTCCTGGACAGCAGTTTCTCCTTTGGGTCTCAAATTTGCCACATTAGAATGTATCAGGAAAATCGGGCATCCCTAAGTATATAGGTGGTTATGTAGAGCATTGCCTGTGCCAATGCCATGCAAGAGAAAAATTCATTTTTGCTATTGAATTGTGTTTTTATCCACAAGTCCTGAAGGTAGACAGTATGTGAATCTCCAACTCCTGTAAATCATAAGCAGATTAAACTGAGCTGCATGTGTCATGGTGGGTCACACCTTGTATAAGCTAGAGAAGGCAGCACCGTGGGGAATTCGGCATTCTCCTGGGTTTGAGGAGATGCGTTTAAAATTTTTTTGTTCACCCTGTGGCACACCATTCTTTCCAACTCAGAGATGCTGTCCTTTCTTTTTAGAATTCACATTGCACTGGGTGAAAAGTCAAGGAGTAGGAGATGGTGGTGGTGAATGGGGGGAGATGGTAAAGTATATTTCAGAGATGTGATTGGGTTTTCAGGAATAAAACGTTGGCTTTTATTTAACCAAGGACATTAAATTCATTCTATTTAATTAACCAGTCATATAAACTCATGGTTTCTAATGATAATCCATTATGAGATGAAGTTGAATTTGCTAAATCTATTTTTCAAAGGCTCTGCTTACTCAACCAATTACAGTACATTTAGTAAATGATTTTTCCTGTGGAAAATTTTAAATTAAAGCCATTGGAATCACATAAGGTCTCCGGACCCACATCATCTCTATAGCCCCACATCATTTTAAACACCTACCTGCCAGTTGAATGAGAATCAGTTAGCTTGAGAAATGGAGAGTGAGTGTTTTGGAGGAATGCGCTTTATCTTACAACTCAAAAGTTTGGCTTGACCTGATGGTTCATTCTTTTTAAATCTTTTGATGTGTGTTGCCTTCGTTCCTAGTGGTAGACTTTCCATTTTGATTTGCAAATTTTGTCTTTTGGTAGTTTTTAGTGTTCGACCATGTCCTCTGGTTTTCTTGATCTTCTTTCCTCTGACAGGTGCAGCATTGGATGGAAGGGAGGACCACTCCCAACCAAAGGTCACTGATGTCTTCATTTTCTCTGTCCCTCTCAAACTAAACACCTCGGATGACCAAGAATTGTTAGGCCTTCCCTAATCATAGTGCCTCCCTAAACCACACCAAAATGCATGAGCCCTCTATATATGAGTAAAGAAAAAACCCAAGATGAAGTCCTTGCATTTTTTAAATTTGCTTGGTATATCTCCAGTTTTTGCACATTGCTGTTCTCCACTCACAAGTGGGCCATGAAATCAAAGTGGGTCACAATAGGCTGTTTTTACCTTGTTATAATAGAACCAGTAGACAAGATTCAATTCATCAAGAGTAAGTACTATCATGAAACACATTTCACTTGTGTATATTTGGATATGTATTGACCGTGTGTATCAAATCACTTTCTTTCTCTGGGTCATGCTTAAAAAAAGTATGACACGCGTGTTAGCTTGGATTCTCTAGAGAGGCAAAAACAGTGGTGCCTCTGCTATATGTTGTATATAGAAAGATGCTTATGTCAAGAATTGACTTACACAGATGTAGAAGTATGTCAGTCCAGTCTGGTTCAAGTCAGGCTCCTCCTGACTCGTGGAAGCTGATGAGCAAGAAGCAGGATGGTGAAGCAAGGGAGCCTAGGCTGGTGGATACAGAGGTCCAAAGTCTGCCAAGTGAATCCATCAGTTGTCCACTGGCTGCTTCTGGCAGGTGACACCGCAGGAGGTTGAAGAACTCTCTCAAGATCCAGATCCAGCTGAAGGCCAAGGCCCACAGAAGATTTGGCTGTCGTTTACACAAAAAGGCGTATGACACCAAGGAGATTTCATCGGGCTGTGGTGAGACTGATAGGTGGAGCTCCACCTCTGCCTTTGCCCAGGGATATCTAGTTGACATGACTCCCAACTTTCACGCCACTGAACCAACCCACTTTGAACCATATGACACTACCCTAGGTTCTTTTTAGCAATTTCTAAAGAGGGCCAGGCTATCGGTCTGTTGCACTGTAGGAATCATGTGTTTCTCTCTGCATATCAAGCCACATATTGTTTCCCTTTGCCTGCCGAGACTTCTGTCTGCTCATCACACTGGCATGGGGGTCCCTAGCTCAGTGTGTCCTAGCAGATGAGCTTGGGGAACACAAAGAGTAGAAAGATTGTAACTATGACTATTTGCTAGATGCTAATTTGACCTTACCTTTGAGCCAGTTAAAGGAAGGTTGCGTGGATTAAGATGGAAAAGCATACTTTTCTAGGTGAACTGGCACCTTGCGTATTTTTTGTGAGTAGTTCTGCCAGCAGTGCACTCTGATTCCCTTATGTCTGGAAGAGGTCACTGCCTCACAGCTTCCTCCCCACAGAGGCCAGGTGGAGGTGAAGAACAGCAGGAAGTCTCAGAGTCACTGTCAGGATTTGCTCTTGGATACTGTTGAAATAGAGATAGAAGATCAGAATACATTTTTAGTTCAGAGGGCCACAGGATGTGACAAAACAAAGAATGTGCTGAAACGATTGGAATTTTCATGTCATTCTCAGACCACGGCCCATAGGTGTAGAAGGGACTTGAAAACCACTGGTTCCACTGCTTTTCCTCCACACTGTGCAATACTCACTTATCATCCAGTCCATCTTGTGGAAGGTCTTCCTCTATTTCGCTGTCCCTCTCCTTTACCAAGCATGATGTCTGTTTCTAGGGACTGATCTATTCTGATAACACATCTAAAGTACATGAGTCAAAACCTCACCATTCTTGCGGATAAGGAGCATTCTGGTTAGACTTCTTCCAAGATACACTTATTTGTTCTTTTGGCAGTCCGTAGTACTTTAAACATTCTTCTTCACCAGCACTGTGATTCGAATGCATTTATTCTTCTTTGGTTTTCCTTATTCAGTGTCCAGGATACCTTAGGACTCAAAGTCACAGCCTTGCTTTTCAATACTTAAAAGGCGGCTTGTGGAGCAGATTTAATTTGAACAATTAGTAATGAATCAGTCTGTGATTACAGGCAAAGGGAGCTTTTGGTTTTCATGTCTAATTCCCCTATCTTCCCATAGCTGAGCAGCCGATAACTAAAATTGTTGTGTATTCCCTTGTGTTTGCTCTTTGGCTCCCTCCCTTCAAGAATGCTTTGAAGATTTTGATAAAAGACATTAATGATAGAGGCAACTGGAAAAATTGTGTGTTTTCAGGGAAAGGGTTTGGAATGGCGCTTATTGGACCTGTAATTACAGGAGGGAAAATGGGCAGTGCAATTGTCATGTTGGTGTCCGCAGTTTTCTTTGTGAGCACTGAACTGGATAACTGAAGCCTCTGAGTGGTTTTCAAGGCAATTGAGGATTAATATTGCTCCTAAACGGGGCCCCAGAGAGATGCTTCTGGGTGACAGGTGAGGTAATAGGAATTTAAGTTGGAACATTTTTTAAAAAGTAAATGCAGAAAAACACATAAGATATAGCCCATTGGCCTGAGTACAGCTGAGGGCACAATTATGATTCTGTGTATGCACTCGAAACACTTGTCTGCCCGTAGGTCAGCCTAATCACTAGAAATTCTTCCACAGATGTAACAGCTACTGTCCCTTTGGCCTATTTTCATCTCACTCACTCACTCACTCACTCACTGTTTACATACATTCCTTATCAGGCTTAGATGAAATCAGTTTTGTAACAATGCCTGCCTTGTGAATTATGCTAGGTAGTAATGTATGCCATCAAAAGTGCCTGGAGGAGGAATTTGTGAGTTAAATTGAATTCATTTTGCCCTCTAGCCCATGTATATGTACATGAATGAACTCTCCATTTTGACTTTTCAACCTATGGCTGCCCCCATGCTGGTTACCCTCCCTATGAAATGAGATTTTCTGGGGCTGTCAGTGAAGAAGAGTCTGTATAGCCTTGCAACCCTTTATCCTCCCTTTGACAGTAAATTCCCTGCATAATGCCATAAATGTGCCCCCATGCTCAGTGAGTTCTAGGCAGTGATTTTCACATTTTAAATTTCACTCATTAGTGGAATCAACTTAGTGGGCCGTTCCAATTTGCCCCTACACCCTTTTTAATGAACTGAATCTCAAGATACTGCTCTTTCTCTAATTTCTCTTTATTTTTTGCTCTTCTAGGTCACTCTTTCCCAAAGTGGGTGATACTGCCCCCAGGGACGGGGGGTATGCTAAAATGATCCAGGAGTGCTTCAAAAGCAGATATTCCTACTCTATCCTGGATTATGGCCTATAGTACAGACGTTTTTAATTGAGGGGAGAGCCACTGTCTTTTCATACTTGTTTTTCTGAAAAGGGGGTGGCAGGACAAATAAGTATTTAGGCACTATCTGCTTTTCAAATATCAGAATGCATGACAACTTACACAATTTATACAACTACTTATTAATTTATGTAACTTTTATTTCTTTTAGACACATACATACTTATTTGTTGTTATGCAAGATAGATATTTTTACCATGCATTATGGTCAGATAGGTTTGAAATCCATTTATTTAGGAGGTCAAAACAAAACTTTAATCCATGCTGGCAGTAACAATCGAATTTTGATTTGTTGCAAAGGCATGCGACTTCTACTGAGCAACTAAGTGAACAGTTTGATCTGAAGCACTGGCCCTTTCATTACGTGCTGGGAAGATAGAGACACTCTTCTAAATGCAGACTAGTGCGCTGGATGGGGAGGAAGAGACAGGGAACAAACATTGTAGGTAGAAAGGACTTTTCTAAGTGATGAGACACCCTCATATAGCAAGGATGCAGGATGCCCATCCATTAATAAAGTGAATATTGCCACATTCTTAGAAGAGATCATTCATGTGTAAATCAAATGATGATTTTGTCATATTACAGCCCAGTGTGACAGATGTGTCGGAAGCAGCTTCCTTTTTAAGAGTCTCATTTCTGCTTAGTACATATTCCTGTCTGATTGACTCCAGTGCCATTGCTCCTCCTCACCAAGTGTTATTCCTATGGTACCCTGCTGCCCACTGATGTCCCTGCCTGCACCTTCAGCTAGTCCATCTCCAAACCCGTCATCACTTGAGGTGCTAAATCATCACAGGCACTTTAGAGTTTGTCCCCTCCAGCTAGCACACCTATTAGAGAGAACTGGTGTCTCAAGGTCTGGTGGAAGCTTCTTGGCTCCTACACCATAAACAACTTGCAGTTGTTTACTTCCAGGTGCCTTGAAGGACAGAAGATGTCAGCTATGAACTGAATATCATTTATTGCTTATACCGATATAAGTGGAAATTCACTTTTATCATCCATAAAACTTATGATCCTCAAGTCACTCCCCTTCCATTGAATCAAATCCGACTCCCAGTGGCCTATGTAGGTCTTCCAAGGATGTGAGTTTCTAGAGGCGCAAACAGCCACATCCTGCTCCGCAGAGGCGTTGGTGGGTGATAGGAGCCGCCGTAATATATTGACTCTGAAACAAAAAACCGCCGCTGCCAAGTTGGTCCCAACTCATCGCGACCCGACAGGGCAGAACGGCCACTGTGCGTTTTCAAGACTAACTTCTTATTTTGAAGACGTTTTACCGGGGCCTCCTCCAGCTTTGATCACAATATAGACACACATGCTTCGTGTCAGTATTTACACCGTTGGGGGGTGTGGGGGCTTGTACAACTCTTACCACAAGCTACACATCCATCCGTTTTGTCCAGCACACTTGTACATTTGTTGCCCTCCTCATTCTCAAAACATTTCCTTTCTACTGCAGCCCTTAGTATCAACTCCTTATTTCTTGTCCTCCTTTCCCCACTCTCCCTCCCTCCTTCATGAACACTTGATAATTTATAAATTATTATTATTTTTTCATGTCTTACACTTTACCCACTTTTCTGGTATCCATCCCCCTGGGAGGGCGTTATATGTGGATCATCAAAATCAGTTCCCCTTTCTCTCTCACCTTCCACTTCCCTTCCTGGTACCGCTACTCTCATTGTTGGTCCTACGGGGTTAATCTGTCCTGGATTCGCCGTGTTTCTAGCTCTTAACTATACCCATGTACATGCACTGATCTAGCTAGTTTTGTACAGTAGAATTGGAATCATGATAGTGGTGGTGGGGAACGTTCTATGTTCATTGGTGCTGTACTGCATCCTGACTGGCGTTTCTCATCCTTGTGACCTTTCTGTAGGGGATGTCCAATTTTCTACAGATGGGCTTTGGGTCTTCACTCTGAACTCCCCCCTCATTCATATCGATAAGATTTTTTGTTCTGGGACTAAGATGCTTGATAACTGATCCCATTGATACCTCATGATCATACAGGCTAGTGTGCTTCCTTGTGGACTTTGTTGCTAAATAGCTAGACGGCTGCTTGTTTATCTTCAAGCATTTAAGACTCCAGACGCTATATCTTTTGACAACTGGGCACCATAAACTTTCTTCGCCACATTTACTTATTGCACCCATTTGTCTTCTGCAATCATGTTGGGAAGGTGAGCGCCATGGAATGCCATATTATTAGAACAAAATGTTCTTGCATTGAGGGAGTACTTGAGTAGAGGCCCCATGTACATCCACATAGATTTATTCCCTATTGTTATAATAAATATATTTACGTATGTACATGCCTGTATTTAGAACTCTATAATAGCGGCCTTTGTCTCCCAGTTCTTTCCTCTATTTCCTTTTACTTTACGCTTATGCCACTATCATGTTCGACCTTCATTCAGGTTTCAGTAATTTACATTGCCCTCTCACCTCACCTTCGACTTTAGATCACTTCTTGTTCCGTTGACCTTGGGTTAGTTGCCTGGCACCCTCATCCTTTCCCCCCACCTCCCCTCTCCCAGTACCCTGCAGCACTGTTGGTCCCATTGTTTCTGCCTCCAGATTGTTTATCTTGTCTATCCTCTCTAGATAGACCTAAAGAGATGATGATAAGCACAAAAACAAGACAGAGCAAAACAAAGCAACAACAACAACAAAAAAAAAAAACCAACAAAAACAGAAAAGCCTATAAATAGTTCCAGGTCTATTTAGTGACCTTTAGGAGTGCTTTCTAAAGTCTAATTTTGGTATTCCCCCAGGGACTTCATTGCTTTGCTCCCCTTGCTGCTTCATTGCATACCTGTAGCATTCTGCTGAAGTGTGCTGGGGTCAGATCAGGCGCAATTCAGATAACAGCATTTCTATACTTCCTCTTTGTATCCTTGTGATCATCCGAGTGAATGGATACTTAGACAACATCTGCCTTTAAACATGCCACTTAATCTTGGAATGGCCATATATTGTTAAGTTTGAGTTAACATTTCTGATATTTTGCATAGTAACCATGCCTTCCATTTCAGGAACTTTGAAAGTCCTTACAATGAAAGATGAAATCCCACCTGGATTTGAGTCTTGGTTCCACATCTCAGCCACAGCACCTTGGATGACTCACAAGTTTCACTTTCTTGTAAAGTACATTTTGCCTGCTTCTCAAGGATGCTGAAGGTCATGGTGTTCTGAATACCTTGATGGCCTATACAAATGTGACTACTGCTGTAATATTGTAGTGAGAAGTAAGAGACTACATAAAGATAATGGTTGTAAGATACCACAGGGACAAGCTATTATCTTATTAAATCCAACAGGTTTGAGAGGGTACTAGCTGCAGAAGAAAACTTACATCTAAAAGGGATTGCCAAAGTTAGGGAGCAGAGCATACAGTCCAGGGCCTCTTGTTTTATTGGAGGCAGGCTTAAATACCTTTCCTGCACGTAGCCTGCAACTTGTGACAAGATTAAAAAATGCGACAGTCACTATTCCTTGAAGGTTTACAAAGAAGCATTAACACAGCCAACTTATTCACAGACAGGAGGGGAGCATGAGGTTGGGAACGTGAAGTGACTGATAAGTTGGCAGACTGCTGCCTTCTGCAGCTTTGGTCAAGGAACAGGAGTCAATGTCCATTTATTCAGCAGAGAGGCAGGCCAGGCATTGCTTCTGCAGCTCATGGCTGAGCCATCAGCATTCTCCCACAGGCCAGGATCTGTGGAAAGTGGTGCTCCCATCTCTTTTGCCTAAGGAGCACCCAGCTTTACCCTCACGAAATGGTAACGTTAGTTGTGAACAAGATGTAGCCAATCTGTTCTTGATGATTTCTGTCTGATTAGAATTAACTATTACTGTTACATAATAACGATCACAGTGACACTTTGACAACGCTCTGAGAAGGATCCTACTCTTAAAAGGTTTCATTCAGTGAACTTAAAAATCTATCTACCACTAGTAGGGTTAACTTGGGAAAATAACCTATTGTCACCTATTAAAAGAGTAGCTACTTTGAGTCATTAGTTGTTTGACTCAATAATTGTTGAGTTTTTTCTACTTATAAACTCACAAACTAAACAAACATTATGCTTGCTCTGATTTAGCCAGTACTTTAGTTAGAAACTTGGAATAAATGACCAAATATATAATGCGCCCTTTCAGTAAGGGTAAGGAAAAAGACAACTTGCTTCATCTGGTTGTAAAAGACGTAAGAGGTAGACTGGGTTGAATAGTGTCTCCCACCCAGATCACACCCACATGAAATCTCACACTAAGACTTTATGTGGAAATGGGGTCTTTGTAGTTGTAGCCAGAAAAGCTGAGGTCATGTTACATTAGGATGGGCCCTAAATCAATTATGACGCTGATGGCCTTATTAGAAGAAGAGTAGACACCACAGATTCAGGCAGTGGAGAATGACATATGCAGATGAACACAGACATTGGAGTGCTGTGTCTATAAGCCAGAGCACACCAAGGATAGCCTGCAACCAGTGGTGAGATTCAAATTATTTCACAGCTGGTTTGCTGCTCCAATTACCATTTTAATTATAAAAAAGATAGATCCAAAAGTAGTTTATTATTTCATAATTAATTCTTAAATGAGGTACACAAGACTAGCTTATGTCATAAGAAAGGGTTTTAAAATACTAATAAAAATATTAAATACATGACCAAAACAATAAAACTATTTATTATTTACATATTGCTTTTTGATTACTGTGCTCACTGACAATATTCTTTGCTTTTATCTGAGCATCATTGGCTGTGTGGTTTGCCTTTAACCATCTTTTCACTGTAGGAGTAGGATCCCATTCCTTTAGAGCAAGCATCCTCTAACTTCAGCCCATGGGCCACATGCGGCCCACCAAGGTTATTTATCTGGCCCACCTGGTGTTTTTGCTTCTGCTCCCTTCCTGCTTAGCAATCGACTCATCCCAGACCCACAGTGAATTTGTTCATAGTTTTGGTGTGTTTTTTTTTTAACTATAGTCTGACCCTCCAACGGTCTGAAGGACAGTGAACTGGCCCCTTGTTTAAAAAGTTTGAGGAGCCTTGCTTTAGAGGTAGGCCAATTAAACAGTAGTCGTGTTTGATATAGTAGAAACCCTTAAATGGCTTTTTATCTAAGAAGATGTTATGTTCATCTTCGAAAATTCCCTTTCCAATTCTGATGAAGTTACAGCAATTGCTCTGGCAATATCTTTAGCTCTTTGAACAGTTTCAGGAATTGGATTCATAATACCATGGGAATTTGGTGCATTACACAAAGCTAAAAAGAATGACAGCATGACACCCGCTTATGGGCACTTTTGCAGTTTGCACTTTTTCTCTTTATTGCTTGTTTACTAAAGTAACAAATGTAAGGGAATCAAAATGTAGCATTTCATCAAAAATATAATGAGTTTTATGAAGTGAATAAATGCTAGCATATTTTGTACCCATGGACAGAATGAACATTACTCCTGGCACTTAGAATGCACTATTGCACAGCTGAATGTTAAATATAAGAGTGAGGAATGTAAATTTGTCATTTGCACACTGAGGGTCCAGCTGCCCACACTAAACTCAAGAGAAAGTTAGGCATTGATTCTGCCAGACTGGTGGGAGCTGGCTGACTCCCTCCACTGCTAGCATCCACCAGAACCCAGAAGAGACATGAGGACAGCCTGGAGCTTGGCTCTGATGTCTCTTTGATCTCACACACAGAACCATGGTGGCACAACGATTCAGTGCTCAGTTGCTCACTATAAGATTGGTGGTTTGAACTCGCCATGGCTGCCCAGGAAAAGGAACTGGTTAGTCCATCCACTGCAGTAAGGTGACTGCCTAGGAAACCAGAGAGGGAAGCATTCCACTGTCACGCAGCATTTCTGAGAGTCGGAATTCTAAACTTGGCATCTGTAGCAGTAGCATGGTTACGTGTCCTATCTGGAGCCCTGAAATTGAGCCTCCAGCCCTGTCACCCTCTGCAGAAGTCCTGCAACGACAACAGACCTTTGATAGCATCTGCCACCATGGCACCTGTGTGACTGACTGACTGCTGGAGAGAGTCCTCTAGGGACTCTAGGGACTCCTCATAGGGACCCAGGACACCAGTGAATCTGGCTTGGGTGCTGGATATACTTTACAGAGCTAAGTAACTCCATATATCACATATACAAGCATGTTGCTCTGCGTACCTTACTTTGTATCACCCCTCTGACTCGCTCCACTTTAAAGATAGGCGAATGAAGGAGCAGTTTATATGTCTCAAGGCCAACCCAAGTCACAACAAGCCCACTGCTGTGGAACCAAGGCCTACGCATAGAAACCTTAGAGGACAGGTAGATCAAACCCGTAGGGTTTCCAGAGTTGTAAATCTTCACGGAAGTGAACCGCCATGTTCTCTCATAGAGTGTCTGGTGAGGTTGAACCGCTGGCTTTTCAGGTAGCAGGTCTCCTTTACTTCATTTCATTCCAAATCCTTTTAGTTACTGAATACTGATTAAGAGTCGGGACTGTCTGACTCCAAACTGAAGCTCTTGGTCATGGCACAGGAATGGGGCTCATCCTTCAGCCTTTGGAGAATGAGACAGACTTGAAACCCCCCCCCCCCCCCCCCCCACACACACACACACGGGATAGCTGTCCCATGGATTAGTGAGAACACAGGAGCAGGGGAGACCAAGGGTTCTCCTGCCAAAGGCATTTTGAGACCAGTCACTCCCCAGTCTTTCGCCCCTCACTTGTGAAGCTGTGGCATGGAAACCTTCCTCACCCAGAGGGACTGGCCAGGGTATGCAGGTGAACTTTCAACCCAGGCTTGGTATTTATTGACAGGCTTGGTATTTATCTTTAATAATTAGGCAACCCGTAGAGAATCACAGGAGGGCATGCTGAGTAAGTGCCCGAACAGGAATCCTAGGACTGGCCTTAGCTCCAGGAAGGAAATCCCTCTGGCTTCTTTGGAGTAAAACACAAGACTGCTGCCGTCCTCACACCCACACACACTTTGACTTAGTTTTCCTCCGGCCAAATGAAAGGGAAAAGTACATCGAACTTTGGTCAAAGACTGCCACTGTCCTACAAATGGATGTTTACCCACTTCTGTGTACATCTCCATTAGTAACCTGGTCAGCAGTCCAGGCCACAATACAAACAGTAATGTCAGCAAAAGCACCCTCGCTAATTTTTGTGTACTTGAATTTTGGTTCTGGGAGTGGGGATGTACATAGATCTCCCTCTGTGCTTTGTCTCTGGAACGGGGAGAGGATGGGTAAGATGACATGCCCACACCCTAAACCCATAGCTAAGACTTTCAACTTCGTTACCTATTCTCTTTCTTCAGATTTGCTGTTGGCTTGGGGCCACTGTGACTGATGTTAAAGGAGAAATTCATGAGTTTCCTATACTATTTCCTGTTTGTACACCTCTGATTTTGTTCACACAAGTCCTCTTCCTCATTACAGTGCACTTGAGTCTCCAGCCCCTTGGTACCTGCCTTTGGCCAGCTTTAACTTCCAAACCCTGCAGTCTTCCTGTCTATCAAGCACCAACCACCTTCTTTCTCAACCTCTCAACTTCACCTGCCACTTATTCTGCCGCTGTGATTTCTAGAAATTCAGTTCTATCTGGTTACACCTCATCCACCAACCATTTGACTCTCCTTTGTGCCTAGGTCTAGTTTTGGGGTTCAGAGATGTCTTCAGTGTTAACCACCTACGCCCAGTTAATTCTTTCATTCAAATAAAGTGTGGCAATGATATTATTAAATGTTGACTATGAATCAGTGCTCTAATTCTGTCATTCTCTGGGCCCTCCTCCAAGCTCTGGGGGCAGTCTAGCTATGTGAAGAGTAAGTGAAGGATCCACTTAGTGAAATAGGCCAGTGGACAGCTTCATCAGTTCTACTGCTGACCCTGCCATGACCCTTACTCATTTCATATGCTCTTGTTGTACTCTATTTCCATTGATGGGATTTTATCTTGACCTCCATTTACTGACTTCCTTCCTGGATAACTCCCTTAAAGAATCTTAAAACGTCCTTGTCTTGAAATGTACTTAGCCAGGCTTTACAGTGCAATGACTTTCTCATTGATAGCCTCTCTGGCATTGGGTTTGGAATTCTCTCAAAGACCACTGTCTGTCGGGTGATTGCCCTATTTACTATCTGCACAGTTGACTTGCCTGAGTTGGTCGTTTTACTAGCCACATAATGAGCTGCTTATCACTCACGCAGTAGAATTGAGTGGCTTGTGATCCCCCCCAGAGCAGGGGTCTGCAAACTTTTGAGAAAGAAGAGCCAATCCAGTCCCTTGCAACAATTTAGAAATTATTCCAGGGCCATAAATATATTTCTACAAACAAACAAAATCACCATTACTTGAATTATAGCCTTTAAAATGTTTCAATTTTACTTCAGAGCCACATGTATGCACCAAAAGAGCCATCTATGGATGGCATGCTACAGTTTGCTGAGCCCTAATCTAGAGGATTGACTGGTCTGCGATCCTGCTGGAAGGGCCGTACCTTGAGGTCAAACTTCATGATTATCAAGGGCCTGGAACAGAGCATGCCCTTTGAACCCAGAAGACCTGTATTGAAAACCTCTGAGGCTCAATTACATCCACGGTAACACTGGCCTAGGGCTGTAAACTGGAAGCTGGAGAGAGAGGATGGGCTTGATGAGTGGTAGTTGAGATGGGCTAGTTGGCACATGGGGAACAGTTGGTGCACCCCTGGGCAGGGGGTCACTAATGGAGCTGGTTGACCCTGTGCAGGGATGTCGCAAAGAAGATACTGTGCTGGAATCTTCCTACAGTGGGGCAGAGCCCGCAGCACAGGCTGGGCAGTGCCGAGCATCGTGGACGCCACATAGACCCAAGTAGTGTGGCCTACAGGAGAAGCAGTGATGACGTGAACATGTCAGAACCAGGGCAGTCCTGCGGAGTTACCCAAGTACAAAGGGGGAGGGAGGGGGGCGGCGCCAGGGATTGAGGGGAAAGTCAGCGGGCTTTCTTCTTGAAGCATGTGTTTCCCTCTCCTACAAGATGGGCTACGTGTTGGGGGTGGGATCAGTTCATTGTGAGTGTTCTGTTTCTATTTACCATTGACTTTCTAATAATAATGGCTTTCCCTCTGTCAACATTGTGTATATGTCTTGTGTATGGCTTGATCGTGTTAAATGAGCGTGGATAGACTGGTTGATTACCTCTCGTGAAGGCGTCATTCCCAACCGTCTCATTGCTGCTGAGAGGTTTGAGGCACAGTCTGTCTGCATGTGTAACAACAGGCGAAGCCCCAGCATGCCGTATGCTGGGTGTGCTCCTTAGCCTGGCCTCTTCTGCAGAATCCTCTCGTGCCAGCTGCCTTTCTGACTCTTCTTCCATGTGCCTACAGTGAAAACTGTCCCTGGTTGCAGCTTTGTCTGGTGGCCACTCTGCTGAATCTACGTCAAAGTCAACGCAGGCTTTTATTTTGAAATATTTATTAGGTTAATCTATTAGGAAGGTTGGGGTAAGGTAATTTGCTAAAAGCACACCTGTAATTTGCCGTCCTCTCTTCTCACCTCCGGTGATAGTTAGCTAGCAATTATGTACTACATTCCCAGATCACTTCAGGAAGTCTGTTTGTTCTGGGAATTTTCTCGAGAGTGACTTTAGCAATTGTTGATAGAAAATTGTTTGATTAAATAGATTAAACTGTCTTTCTCAGTTGTCAAATTTGTTTTTAAAGTATTTCCTGTAAAAAAAGAATTCACCTTATTTTAAGTGCATATAGTGCAGACCTAGAACAAAGGAAATGATGCAGGTCCTTTAACAGAAAGGTCATGTGACTCATTGATGTGTCCTGAGCTGTGGTGGGAACTTGGATCCACTGTGGATGCTCAGCACATTTCTTCTGATGCAGACACCACTCTCTATGTTGATGTTTTTCATCTGAAAATTTGTACTGAAGGGACATTCTCTTGCAAACAAAGGCCAGTGGGAGGAGGAGGAAGTGAATCCTTCAGAGAACTCTAAAATAGATCAGATTTTCTGAATTGCTTACTCTTACTAATAAATCCTGCCATTCTTTCTCTTTTAGGACAGAGGTGATTAAGAGAATGAAAGAGCTGGCTTTCACAAAAAAAACATGAATTCCAGTTGGTGACCCAAGATAACACCTTCCAGCTAGCAGTTCTTAATGTTCTGATGAGAAAGGAGAGGGAAGATTCTGACTCCTGATTGTAATTGAGGGATATTTACTGCTGAACCCACAGCACTATATGGGGTCTTCATGTTTCCCTCGGTTTAAGTAGAATGAGTGATAAATGCAGCGGGACAACTAGCTTGTCGTTTTGATGATTGGATCTGAAGGAAGGAGGTTGTTTTGCAGAGGAGAAACTGTTCCATTGTTTCCATAGAAGATTAGTATGTTAAGTAATTCAGAGAGCAAAGGCCAGTGTAACTTTTGCTTAACAGTTGCATAATTCAAACTGACTAATCCTACCTAATTTCTGGTAACTTTTTGAATCTTTTGCAAGTCTTGAAATGAAATAGAATCTACCTCCAGGCTAAGACCAGTTATCTGACTATTGACTCAGTGGTTTTGCATTCTAGCTAGATCACCAGTTCTCAACCTGTGAGGCATGACCCTTTGGGGGTCCAGCAACCCTTTCACAGGGTTCACCAACTCAAACAGTAGCAATAAAATAATTTTATGGTTGGGATGTGGGGTGGTTTCACCACAACACGAGGAACTATATGAAAGAAAGGTTGACAGCCATGGAATTAGATGGTTTGGTTTTGTTGTTGCTGTTATTATTTTGCTTTTTGTTTTTAGGTTATAAACAAGAGAGACCTATTCACACCTACCATAATAGAGAGGGGAAAAGAATAGTCATAGGCAGACTTAAATTGTGACTGTAGATTAATCACTAGGTACCAAGCCTGTAGCTTGTTTCCCATTTACCTAATAATGCCCCTTCTTTCTGCACATTTTCCATTTCTTCATAACTTAAACTGCCTGTGAACTAGACTTCACCTCATAGCCCTCTAATTTAGCTGCCATAGCTCTCTGACTCAAGCTTGCAGTTTCTCCATTTCAAATCCCCCAATGGTGAGACTCACCAATGCTAATCTTTTAACTCAGGATACCAAGTTAGCTCTTCCTCTGGTGCAATGGTTAAAATACTCCACTGTGAAGCTCAGGGTTGACAGTGTGAGTATATCTAGAGGCCCCAGGGAAGGCTGAGCCATCTATTGCCCTGTCAACCATTTAAATCTTTATGGAGCACAGTTTCCATGGGTCCCCATGAGAGAGGGTCAACTTGACAACACTTAAAAAATTTTTTTTAGCCAAGTAATAATTGGCTGGACTTTGAGGAGACCAGAATTTGGTCAGGTGCCCACCCTGTGGCTGTTCAATCAACTGTAGCATCAAGATCAAAGAATAGAATCCTTTTGTTGAAGACAACAGAGACTGGATAAAGATGAACCCTGCATATAAATGAGCAGGAAATTGTTGGTGTCTCATATATATTCTCCTTCTGCTAGTCGGTGAATTAAACTACTGAGCTGTTGTGATGGGGGACATGCCCTGGATGGGAGACTGAATCTGGATTTATCTAGGTAGCTAGCTGAGGTCCTTTTGAAGTTTTCTTTTCTTCAAGCTTTGAAATTTTCTCCTGTTGAAACGTGGCCCATATTATACCCTTTAGCAAGAATACTTTTTGCTGGCACAAGTAAATACTCAATGATTGTTAACTGAAGTATATAGTCTGGGCTCAGTACAATTCAGCATCTCAGTAATCTTAGGGCCCATTATATGACAAAGGCCATAGGATGTAGCGTCACCACCTGGTTGAAGCTGTGGCCTTGTTATTTATGAGATTGTGGCTTTGCTTACAGTCTCAGTGAACCTTCGTTTTCTCATATGTAAAGTGGAGATTATTACCCTGGCTATTTAAGGTATTTTTGAAGATAAAATGAAAAGCCATATATATGTGAGAAGGGTTTGTGATGATAAATTACACTCTATGAATGCGATGCCATTACACCCATCTTTTTGGTATTTTAGAAACTAATACTTCTCGTGCAAATGATGTAATCTTGCTTGCTGAATTCAAAGAGGACTTGACACATTTACTGATAATCAAAGACTACTCCCTAAGTCTAGGTGATACCTCAACATAAAGAACACTAAAATCCTCACAACTGGACCAATAAGTAGCACTTGAGATTCAAGTTGTAAAAGATTTTTTTTTAACTTGGATTGATAATCAATTCTCATGGAAGCAGCAGTAAATGAGGTAAATGATCTACTGCACTGGGGAAATCTTCTGCAAAAGACCTCTCTAAAGTGTTAAAAGCAAAGGTAGGTATCACTTTGGGGACTTAGGAGCACCTGACCCACGCCATGGTGTTTTCAGTTGCCTCATGAGCATTGCAAAACCTAGACAGTGAATAAGGAAGACAAAAACCTTCTCACACATAGGTAGGTTGGATGCTTCCATTTTATGATGTTGGTGAAGAATATGTAATATACTACTGGCTGCCAGAAGAACAAACAAAAGTGCCATGAAAGAAGTACAGGTGGAATGTTCATCAGATGCACGTCATATCATATCCTGTGGACATGTTACCAGGAAGTATTAATCCCTGAAGAAGGAGATCGTGTTTGGTCAGAGGGTCAGCAAACAAGAGGAAGAAACTCAGTGAGCTGGCTTGACGCAACAACAGACTTGAACATAGCGATCGTTGCAACGGTGACCTAGCGCTGGGCAGTGTTTCCTTCTGTTTTACCCAGTAAGAACCAGCTTAACTTACCAACAACAATCCCTTTCTGCAGAATCCTGCCCTGTACAGCAAATGTGCCCTACTGTTGAAAACTGTGTTGCTGTGGGAATACCATAGGAAAATATCTGGCTTAGTGTCTGTAGGGGTTTCAATGATTAGGGTGTTTGAAAGTCTATGGGTAGGTCTTTATAACTCCCAACCACAGCCTATACTGCTTGTACCACTCAAGGACTGCTTCAGTGAGCAACATCTGCCACTAGTAATGGCAGCTAAGACTATTGCTAGGGGAATGAGATTTTCCTCAGATGACTTGGAAGAAAGCATTTGGACAGTGTGAAAAGGGCTGGGAATCATCAGTTTTCAGGTAGTTCAGAAATTCTCTGTTCATGAACAAGCAACTGATTTCTAGACTTCTTCCTTCATGTTGTCTTTGTCTTCACTTGTATTCTTTTAGGATGATTTTGAGCTTAGAGAAGGAAACACTAAGAATCTAGGTCAATGATACTACTCTCTTTGTCACATACTTTCACTCACTTCATTATCAATGTCAGACAGTGGAGCCTTTATTGAAAATGCTATTGTTATTCTTAAGCACCATCTAGTTGGTTCTAACTCATAACGACCCTAACTGCAACAGAAAAAATACTTCCAAGTTTGGACTGTCCTCACAAGACCGATGTTGCAGTCACTGCGTCAGTACTTCTTGTTGAAGAGTCTTCCTCTTTTTTTCTGCTGCTCCACTTTACCCAGTATGATGTCCATGTTCAGGGACTGATCGTCTGCTGATATGTCTAAAGTATAGGAGACAAAGTCTTGACATCCTGGCTCCTAAAGAGCATTCTGGCTGTTCTTCCAAGATACATTTATTTATTCTTTTAGAAATCCATGATACTTTCAATATTCTTGATCAACACCAAATTCAAATGCATCGATGCCTCTTAAATCTCTTTATTCAGCGTACAACTTTCATATGCTTATGAGGCCATTGAAAATCCCCTGGCTTGGGTCAGGCACATTTAGTCCTTAAAGTAATATCCTTGCTTTTCAACACTTCTAATGGGGCTTGTGCAGCAGATTTACCCAATACAGGGCATCATTTGATCTCGTAGTTACTGCCACTGTAGCAATGATTGTGGATTCAAGCAAGACGAAGTCCTCGATAACTTCCCTCTTTTCTCTGTTCATCATGATGCTCCCTGCTGGTCCAGCTGTGAAGAGTTCTGTTTTCTTTACATTGAGTTGTAATCTATACTGAAGGCTGCAATCCTTTATTTTACTTGCGGCTAGTAAGGCCATAAACATGCCTGTACATAGCCACAAAATTGATATGATACTGATTTGGATGTTGTGGAAGAGATGGAAACCTTTCAAGTGCTTGATGCCATTGAGCCTTGTTAATTTGTGAAAAAGTTTTGTACTTACCCTCTCTTTTTTTTTTTTAACCATTCTTAATTTTCCAATCTTGCTATTTTTTGGCTTCAAATGTGCTTGCCAGAATCCTGCCAGCTTTAGTTGGAAGGAATATATTTCCAAGCTTAGTTGGACATCAGTTTTTTTTGGGTCCTGCCCAGACTTTTGACAGAGAAGCTAGTGTTAAGGGGTTTGATGGTGTCTAGACAGTAAAATCAGAAACTCTGTAATTTATGTTGTATTACAGACATCCACTTCCCGGATTGGAAAAAGGAAACTGGTTTTTATCTAAGGAAGTTACATTAAAAAACCAAAGCCTCTGGGTATTTCTGACCTATGACAAGTTGAAGTTTGAATAGTTTTACATAACATTCTCCAGCCTCTTCAAAGACAAGAATTATTTAGAGTAAAAATAAATACTGTGTAGGGCCCAAATCCGAAAACAAGCCCACTGCTGTTGAGGCGTTTCCAAACCATGGTGACCCAATAGGACAGAGTAGAATTACCCTACAGGGTTTTCAAGGCTGTCATACTTCGGGAAGCAGAATACCACATCTCTCTTCTGTAGAGCAGCTGGTGGGTTTGAACCATTGACTTTTTTGTTGCCAGCCAAGTGCTTGAACCTCTGAGCCACCAGGGGTCTTCTGTAGGGACAGAGATGAGAAAGAAACTTTCATTTTTCAAGAAACATTCAGGACATTTTCCTGAATGCTCACCTCTGGATTGATTCAAGCTCACAATACAACTTGTATATAGCTCATCAAGTTTCAGAGAGTTATTAAAAAGTTAGAGGTAGAAGGTTGGATAGCATTGGTTGGAACTTTAAAGAACATTGAAAATGGGACTTACAGGCTGAAAACAAATCAGATTTTCCCTTAAAGAGAACGGATGCTAATGAAGACTTATAAAAAATATATAAAAATAAAGAATATCTTAAAATATGCCAGAGTATTTTTTATTTCCCATTATGATGTTCAGATATACCATATTCTGTACCATGGAAAATATCAAGAGGACACTGTCTTAATTAGCAAAACAAAATTTATGTGGAACCAAAGTTTTTCAGACACGAACAACTTACCTTCAGCTAAAAATCCTGAGTTTCTTACAGAGAAGTCTTTAGTTTTCTATGCAGAATCATGAGACATTGTATCAAATGCTACTATCTAAACTTTGTGACTCCTTGGATTTCAAATAATGTAATTTTATTTATATGAATAAAATCTTTTATCAGTCTTTTAAAAATTAATAATAGTTAAAAGAGGTAAATAATCATCAGACTTCACTCAGTTGCAAAATATCTTCCATTATGACCAAAGATCTGTCTTGTTATTATTGTCAGAGCTACTGTTAATTCTGACGCACAGGGACTCAATGGTGGGTTTCCTGGACTGTGAGGCTTTTCTAGAGCAGATAGCTAAACCTTCGCCCACCAGCAGCATCACCAGATACAAAACCAAGTCCACAGCTCTCAAGTCAACTTGGAAGTTTAATGGTCCTCTTTAGGTGTCCTGAGGCTAAATTTTTATATGAGCAGACAGCCTCATCTTTCTCTCACTTAGAGACTGGTGGCTTTGAAATGCTGACCTTAGGGTTAGCAACTCAATGCCTAACCCATAACACCACCAGAGCTCCTTAGATACAGAGTAAAGGATTTAAATTCGGTTTTCAGTGGATTGAACCTGAGACCTAGCAGGCACTAAAGAAGTGTTCGCTGAACTGTAATATTGAGTTACCTCTAAATCTCACATGGAAAGTACTTTTTAAGGTATAGTAACTAGACTACTACAATTTGTTTCAAAGAGCAGAAAGACTCAGCTGATATTAGAAATGATTGAAAATGTAATACACTACTGCTAAATACTCATAGATGAGGGGCCTTCAAATAATTCATGGAAATGTTTCATTATCTTTGAATTCCATTTCTCCACACGCTTTTTGAATGGCATTTTCCCACAAACTTTGTATCATGTGCAAAACATTTAGGAGAAGAAAGGGGATTCTAGTGAAAAGCCTTTTTCAGCAGCTTTCGAACAGTTGGCAGGAGGGCTCAGACATCAGAACTGTGTCTGACATTTGGAAAGCTGAAGTCGTGTGATCATGCAGCACTCCAGTTTGGGATGTTAACAGTGTTGACTTTCCATGGTGACAGTTCACATCCCCAGTACTGGTATAGCACTGGTCATGCAGAGGGTGTAATACGAAGCCCTTGGTGAACTGATGATTTATGTGCAGAAAAGAATGATTTGGTGGACAGCATTAACTGAAACATTCATGTTCTGCCACAGTTAATCCTGGTGGGATCCAAAGGTGGGGAACTGCAGAAATAACAACAGTGGTAGTAATCGTCACCATTAACTAAGTACTTAATATCCACTCTCTTAATCTTTATAACAACTCTTGTCATTAGATGTTGTTATCATAAGTTTCCCCAAGAACTAAATTGGAGCTTAGGGAGATTAAAAGATCAGGTACTGTTCAGATTCCACTCAACCATCTTGATTGTAAACTTCTTGTTGCTGTTACTTGTCGTTGCGTAGATTCCAGCTCCTGACAATTACGTCCGAACAGCATAGCAATGCTTCATAGGGTTTTAAGGTTGTGATCTTTCAGAAGCAGATAGCCAGCCTGTCTTTTGAGGCATCACTGGGTGGATTGGAACTGCCAATTTGGGTCTAATATTTGAGGACTTACCCACGTATGCCACCCAAGGACTACTTCTAAATACCATCCCATTATAGAACTTAACTTTCTATTTACTGCTAGTTTCTCATAATAAATACTGGCCTACTGTAATCTTTTCAACAAAGCTCTCCAGGTATCTCTATCATACATATCTCACAACCTACAGGTTCTTTGAACATCCGCCCTATCATCCTCTTTATGCTTATTCATTATTCAATCCTGGGTAACTAATCCCCCGAAACCTTAATGGCTTACAGGAGTGGCATTCATGATGCTCATCAGTCTTCCTTTCAGGCAGGACTTGGCTGAGACCATTCATCTCTTTTGCTTGATATCAGCTTGGTGACTCAAAGAGGAATCACTTTAGGACTTGCTTATTCACATGCCTGCAGTTGATAGTCGCAGTCCAGTTGGCCCCTGACTTCACCATGACTTCATGTGCAGGGCCGGCACCACTCACATGATGGGTTGCAGATCCAAAAATTGGGATGCATAGTTTTCACTGGTTAATTTTTGGATATAGCTCAGGCCTTTCTTCCTAGCCAATCTTAGTTCAGAAAGGCCACTGAAAACTGTTTGGCATCATAGCAACTTTCATTGATAAACGGACAGTGTATGCACGTGAATTGCCCTAGGCAGACATTGAGATCTCTGCCCTGGAAGGCAAGAATTCTACCAGAGAACACCAGGGCTCCCCGGTCCTCGAGATTAGGAAGACACATGCAACAGGCGGCTGCAACACTACAGACCGTATGCATCTCTCTAGCTCTGTTGCAGCCTTTCTGTTGTGATAACATCAGAATTGTCAGACATCCTTCTTGGCCACTCAGGTTCCTAAAGTGCTTGTCTAGAGAGAGAGAGAGAAAGAGAAAGAGAGCATGAAGCGGGTGGAAGCTGCATTGCCTTTCGAATCTAGCCTCAGAAATCATCCAGCAGCAGCATCTCTATCCTGCTTTTTTCCCATTAAAATCAGGACACCAAGACCAGCTCATATTCAGGGAAGGGGAATCAGACTGTGTCTTAAACTGTGTTTGTCTAAGAATTTTCAAACCCATTATAAAACTACCATGATGCCTGTGAAACCTTGTTTGAGTCATTCTTCTCTTGACATTTGTCTCAAATTTAGACTTTATAATTTACCATCCACCACTTAATAATTTTTGTCCCTTGACAACTTTAAGGGCCTTCTTTTTCATCAACAATGTCCTGATGTGATGCTATAACTATTCTCCTCTCCCAAGCTAAGAACTTTCCAGTTCCGCCTCTCCACACCAGAGTACTCACCGGATGTTAACTCTGGACACAGAAGCCCAGAGAGATGCTGGCACCATGACCAATCCAGCAAACATAGCTCTTTCAGCATTAGCACCATTGGTGCTCAAGCCAGCTCTGACCAAAGTCCATGTTACCAGGCTACACTTCACCACACCCCAAACATACATTGCTTTCTCATTATTTGTATTAATGATCATTCCAGAGCTTCCCCAGCATGTTTCTGCCAAAACTTCATTGTATATTTAGTGCTCCTATCTTTCATGTTCTTGACATATTAAATCAATATGAATGGCATTAATAGAGTATCATTAACTCTACTATGGTTGATAACTTTTACCTAGCATAGAAAAGAGGTGACTTAATCTTCCTACAAAAAGTACAGAGATCATAGGTGCAGGGGCAGTGAAATATTTAACGTGGCTCATCTAGCCCAAGTCTCTTAAGTCTCAGTAAATGACCTTTTGATTCATAGGTCTGGTAAGAAGGTGGGGGAAGATGCTGACAGGATTCACTAATGAGTGAATAATTGTGAACAGGATTCCCTGAATTGCCATTGTACTGTGAACCCTCTGAGAAGGAGGAGGAGGGATCTCATTACCAGCAAGAGCCAGGAGTGGAGCATATCCTCTGAATAGGAGAGCCATGCTCAGTGAACCTCCTGGATCCAGAAGACAGCCATACCATCAGAGGAGCAGCAGCAGAACCAGGAATAAGAGCTTAGAACAGAGTGATGAACTGAACTACCCAGTCCACAAAGCAAACAAAGCAGATGGATGGTTTCATGCTGGAGTGTGACTTGCAAAAATGGGGTGCCCTGTGAACTTCATTGGGCAAGTTGAGCTCACTGATTCAAGGAGGTCTAGCTGAGTGCCTTTGGGCTGAGGCTCATAGCAATGGGGTCCCTGTGGGCACTTAATTCAGGGAGCTGGATTGCTGACCCACAGAGCTTGAATCTAAGAAAGTAGAGCTGAATCCCTTTGCGGTGAGGCTTACAGCAGAGTGGAATGCCGTTTGGGGCATTTTTTATCAGACTTGAGAGAACTTGGTAACATGTCCTGATAAACAGCTCAACCAGGAGCATTCCTCACTGGTATGTCAATGCGTTAACTTCCTTAGTAACCCTTAACTCATGAATTTTTGTCTTTTGGTTCTGTTTAGCCATTGCAAGGAATATTAGAAACCAGAGAGGTAAATTGAAGAACATTAATTAAGACCACACAATAGGTACAAATTAGAATTTCTTTTTAGCTTCTGTGATGGGTTTGGTGTGTTTGAAAATGTGGCATTTTGGTATCATTATAAATCTCTTGCATATTTGTCTTATGTTTATGAAAATGCATTTAAAATGAAAATTAAATGCCCTAAAAGCTTCTTAAAGATTTGGAAATAAGGTTTATTGTTTTATGTACTAATAAAAATTATTATAATTGTACCTGGCATGCTCTCTGCTTTATTTTTCGAACACCTATAGGATTTGTGGGATGAATGTTAGTATCTTGTGTTTAATCATTATATACATTGTATAGCAGTCTGTAAAGACACCAGCCCAAGATTTTAAAATATAGTATTTAATTTGGGGACTACAGGTAAGACCTTTAACTTCTACTACTTATGGGTTGCATGTATGAGGTTTATGACATGCAATCTTTCATAAAATGAACATAAACTTGCTATCCAAACCAAAAAAATGAAACCCACTGCCATTCTGCCAATTCCAACTCTTAGTGACCCTATATGGTTTCTAAAACTGTGTATCTTTTTTTTTTTTGGGGGGGGGGCATCACTGCTCTCGGTGGTGGGAGTAGGAGGCCCAGCCCCACTGCTGGAATTGAACCTCCGTCCCCGTGGGCCGCAGTCCTACGCACAACCACTACGCCACCGGGGCTCAGCCCAAAACAGTGTATCTTTATGAGAACAAATAGACTCATCATGTCTCCCATAGACCCGCTGGTGAGTTTGAACAGCTGACCTTGGGGTTAGCAGCCCAATATCTAGCCCAGAGTGCTGCCAGGCACCCTAGTAAAATATTAAAATATTCGGTTATAAAGTTGAGCTTGGATTCGGTAGACTATTGTCAATACTAATGGCCATTGAAGGAGTGTTTTTTTAATTGTGGTTGGCATTGGAGATGGTCTTTTGTTTTGTTTTTGTGGGCATCACTGCCCTGTGGTGGGAGTAGGAGGTCCAGCCTTGCTCCTGGAGAGCTGCTGCTGGATTTAAACTGCCAACCCTGTGGGCCGCAGTCCCGCACTCAACCACTACACTACCGGAGCTCAGCCCAGCATTAGAGATGTTTTATCTCATTTAGTGCCCATAGTTTATAAATAGCAAAACCCAAACTTTAAGAGATCAAATAATTTGTCCAAGATTATACACTAAAACTTAGTGAAGGGCTGAGCCCCGGTGGCGTAGTGGTTGTGCACGGGACTGCGGCCCACTGGGATGGAGGTTCAATTCCGGCTCCCAGGAGCAAAGGCTGGGCCTCCTACTCCCACCACCTGAGGGCAGTGATGCCTTAAAAAAAAAAAATTTGTGAAAATAAGATTCTAAACTAGACTTCTGACTCTCTGGCCCATACTTTTACCATAATGTTCTCTTATAACCATAGTTTTCCATCCTTCTACTGTTTACCTGTTGTCCTTCATTATAAAAAAGATACAGTTGCTAGAGGTGAACCTTCCTCCAACCTTGATGCCTTGGTTTTCTTTATCTAGTCCAGATTTTCAGGTTGTTTTCTTTCAGCGTACAGATTGGATGACTATGGTGAAGGGATTCAACCTTGATCTGCCCTTTTCCTGATATTGAAGCATGCTGTATTGTATCCCCCCTTCTGTTCAAACCACTGCCTCTTGGTCTGTGTCCAGGTTCCTCATGAACACAATGACATGTTCTGGAATTCCCACTCTTCTCAATGCTACCCATAGTTTGTTATGATCCACACAGTTAAATACTTTTGCATAGTCAACAAAATAAAAATAACTTCCTGGTACTTTTTGAGCAGTGGTCCATCTCATGTCAGGAATGATATTCTTCATTCCACATCCTTTTCTGAATCCTGCTTGAATTTTTGGCAACTCTCTGTTCATGTACTACTGCAATCATTTCTTTATTATCTTTCACAATTTTACTTACTTGTGATATTAATGATAATATTTGGATGATACTATATATATTTTTAAATCATTTTATTGGGGGTTTGTACAGTTCTTATCACAATCCATATATGCATCCATTGTGTCAAACACATTTATTCATGTGGTTGCTGTAATTTTCAAAACATTTTTTTCTACTTGAGACCTTGGTATCAGCTCCTCATCTCTCCCTCCCTCCCTCATGTACCCTTGATAGTTTATAAATTTCTTTTCAGTCATACACTGACTGTGTATCCCTTTACTCATTTTTTCTATTGTCCGCCGCTTCTCGCCATTGATTTTATATCACTTCTTGTTCCCTTGTCCCTGGGTTTGTTAGCATCCACTTCCTTCCCCTCTCCTCCTCTCTATCTAGATAAGATAGTATATTGTTTGATCATTTCTACAAGATGCATACTTTTAGTAATGTCCACATGTACAATCTAGTAATGATGATTTTCTTATTCAAATTGTGCAGTAATTATCATTATTCTTTTCCCAATTGTTCCACCACCCTCAACATGAACTTAATCACTGCGTTTAAGTCAATTAGAATTCATGATGACTCTGTAAGAGTTTAAACTATAAGACAGTTTAGAACTGCTCCATCAGAGTTCCAAGACTATAAATCTTTTTCTTATACCACATATTTTTATAAAATACATCCCCAAGACTAGGTGGGCACTGCAGTTCATGTGTTCAATGCCTTTTAAAAAAGTTTCCTGAAGGGCTGAGCCCCGGTGGCGTAGTGGTTGTGCGCGGGACTGCAGCCCACTGGGACGGATGTTCAATTCCAGCAGTGGGGCTGGGCCTCCTTCTCCCACCACCGGAGAGCAGTGATGCCCCTTCCAAAAAAACAAAACAAAACAAAAAGTTTCCTGAAGCTGATGAGTTGGAATAATACAAAATCCATGCACTTGATCTCTTTCTTGCACATACAATCCAATGAAAAGTTTTCCTCTCCCAACACTTCCTTGGCCTTTTGAGAATCCACCTAGTTCCTCCCAACACAGAGATCCATCCAGTCTCTCCTTGAATTCAAAAGAAAAAAACAGCCATTTGACTTTTCAGTTTTGCTTAGCCACAGTGCCAAGGTATAGGTCACAGTTTTTATCCTCTGGCATCGTTGACTTCTCAGCTATTGTGAAGAGGAGACTCCTAACTAGACTATTAGTCTTTCGGGGAGCAAACAACCCCCTCTTCCTCCTCCAGTACATCAGGTAGTTTTGAACTGCTGACCTTCAGTTAATAGCTCAATGCTTAAACCATTGCACCCACAGAGCTTGTTCAACATTAGCTTGTTACCTCCTAATCTTCTGATCAAGTTGTTGTTCTCTTTAGAACAGACCATGCTGAAAAACGTATACATTTTACTCATTGTGCTCAACTTTAGGCTCAAAGAATTCACTGGATTATATTATTGGCTTGAAGTTTAAGATTTAACGATTTTCCAGTGGCAATAGTCTTGGGATTCCTCCACCCCCTTTTGCTCCAAAAAGTGTGGATTCCATGTTTCCTATGCCATAAGACTCAAAGAACTGGGTGGCTTGTATTACAGAAAGTTTTGGTCAAATATTACAGCATAATCCTGATTAAAAGAGGGAACTACAGAACAGAGTTTGAATTCTTGATGATGCCTTCTGTTCTTTAGTTTGTTTTGTTATCCAACCCCCCCCTTGTGATAAAGCTATCCATGAGATCAGCGCGTTAGACACTTCATAGTCTGCTAGAGTTTTGTGGGGGTTTGAATCCCTCCTAGTCCTCCATTGATATACCCTAGCTGAAAGAGTTAAAAGCCAAAGTCCTCCATTGATAACCACCCTAGCTGAAAGAGTTAAAAGCCATACTAACTGCCAGCGAGTCAATGACTCACAGTGATCTTATAGGACAGGGTAGAACTGCCCCTGTGAGTTTCCAAGACTATAACTCTTTATGAGTGTTGAAAACCCATCTTGTTTCCTGCAGAGTTGGCTGTGATTTTGAACTGTTGACCTTGGGGATCACACATCAATGCATAACCACTTCACCACGGGGTTGGGTACCTGACTGAAAGAGTAAGGAGTACCTTATTACTATGTATCACATGGTCATCTCTGTTACTGTAAAGAGGATACATGACAGTCGTGGAAGTGAAAGTCCAGTTTCCCTACTTGATCTTCTCTGACACTGCTCTGTTGGAGGAGTGGGAACACCTCTTTACAGTCTGACAATCTCATTCAATCTTTGCTAGTATGGATGGTTGGGTTATGTATTTGTTTCTCATCCCACTGCCAGTAAGTGGATTCCAACTTAGAGAATAATGCTGCTGTCAAAGAAATACAGCAATTCAACAATCAGACAATTTCACAATTCTCACAATTTCAGAGGTTAGAAGTCCAAATTCAGGGAAGTAGCTCTAGGGGAAGATTAGTCATTCTGGAGGGAATCTTGGTCTCACTTTCTCTAGCCAGCAGTCTCTGGAGTTACTGGATCTATAGACACATCAGTCTCCAGTCTATATACGTAACAAAGAAGACACTATTGCCAAATGGGACTAAACCCACAGATCTGAGCTTAGGAAGTACAAAACATATTTTGGGGGGCATAATTAAATTCACGAGAAATTATATTAGAGTTACAGCTGTGTCATTACTTTTGTTTTATTTGTAATGTTTCATTAGAGAAGTTATGGGGAAGGTTTTCTGGCCTAGGTTACCCATTTCCTGGTTACTGAGCTAGGCAGAGCAGGCTTTTGTTGGGGATGCTTTTTTCTCTTGAAACCCATTCACATTTCTGTGTTATGGGCTTTCTAGCTCTTAGTCTGAGCTATATAAGGATGACCCAGGAAAGTCACCATGATTCTGTTCGTTTATCTTTGTTCGCTTTACCTTTGTGAGTCTTCTTGTATATAATGTAGCAGGCGGAGGAGGGAAATAATTCCCACTCTGTTTTCCTGCAAGGAAAATTTTCCACATATAGTTTTATATTTTAAAATTACAGGGAAATTAATATGTAAAACTTGAGATCAGATTATGGATTTTCCAGGGTCAGGCAATTGGGGAGAAGGAGGTGAATGTGAGATAAAGAGGCTAGAGAAAGGATTATTCTGGTGATTGACACTATTCCTTGTTTTGAGTATATCAAAGTGTGCAGTTTCCTAGTTGTCATGACGTACCTTAATTTTCGAGGCTATAACCACTGTGGATAAAGCATACCCAGGATCCTCTTACAATATTTCATGCACACAAGTCTAAATCTAGAAGGATCACAAATCAAAAGCTTAACTTTTAAATAAGTCATAATAAATTGATTGAGATCACTTAAGATTAACACCCATTTAGATCTCTATTAACATTATGAAATACGTTCTTATGACAGTTTTCACATGCTTTTTCCCCTTTAAGATATGTTTTGATATAGATAGCTTATGCTATTGATGGTTTGGGGTTTTTTTTAACCTAATTTTTTCCTAAAATTTTGAATGATAATTTGAAATTACCTAGTAAGGAGGAGGATATAGTTCTTTTCAACCAAAACAGCAGTAAGTGAAGCACAGAACACTCTTAGAGGAATTCCAATAGCACAGAATGTTTAACTCTCAGGTTGCCATGCCAGAGTGAAATATAAAGTTAAAGAAAGGGAGTAAATCAATAGAAGACGTTGTATGTCACACACTTACCTATATACTCGTGGATAAGTCGAGTTTTTCAGCACATTTTGATGCAGTTTTTGTGGTAAAGTTTGGTGCCTTGGCTGATATTTGCGTTGGCTGATACTTATGTATATACGGTATTTACTCCTTCCCTGCCATCGAGTCAATCTAACTGTTGGCAACCGTATAGGACAGGGTGGTACTGCCTCCTGGGGTTTCTGAGACTCTAAAGTCTTATGGGGATCGAAAGCTTCATCTTTCTTCAATATGTCACACAGCTTAGAGTTTAATTTTGTCCTGAAATTGTATGCTGGGATTGGGAGTAGGCAGAGAATGATAAGTGCTATGAAGAATTTCAAATAAAAGCTTAACTGTATGTACATTTAAAATAGATCCATTTTCAGGGAGAAGAATTGGGGAGAGACAAGATTGGTGTGAAAGTATTATACTGGATAACCAGAGAAGAGTGAAGATCAAAGTAGATTGGATATTAGTGCAAAGTCTGATTTATGCTGTCTGGTGAAGTGAAATTACTTGGTGTGGTTTTTCTATATTGTGTTAGGCAGGGTTCTCTAGAGAAACAAAACCAGGACACTTACATATCTCTGTAAGATAAAGTGACCAGACATCCCATTTTTAAACAATTTTTCCCACATTCCGCAGCATTTTAAAAAAGTCTCAATTTTCAGAAAGAATGCACACAAACTAGGGAATGGCGGAGAACAGGAAGGGATTATACGCTCTCCATTCCTTCTTCCTTCCCCCCTCACCCCCGGTTAAAATCTGGTCACTTTAATATAAGATATAATATAAGAGGACAGGTTTATACAGAGAGAAGGAATATGGCAGCTAATTAGTCCACCAACCAATAAAGAGTTCTCAGTTCAACTTACTTTCATGGAACAGTTAATATGCTGGAAGACCTTAAACTCATGTGGGTTGCCAGATTCAAGGTCAAGGAAGCAGGCAGCAGAGTCCTCCCTAAGACAAGGCATCCAGAGTCTACCCCACAGCAGCAAACAGCAATTTTCAATAGCTCAGGATCACATCAGACCCTGATGGGATCTCAAATTCAAGCAATATAAGACTACAGTATCCACCAACTTCAAGTTCAAGTGATGTATGCACCCCCAGCACAGCAAAACAGGTCGTAAAGGAGCCTCAAACTTTACCATCATGATCCATAGATTGCCTTTATAGCGTATGCAGAAGCTTTTAGGTCTATTATTCAGCACTTGAGACATGCTTCTGAAGTTCTGAGATTATACATTTTCTATTGTAAGGAGGCCCAGCCAACCAACTTCCCTATTCTTGTCATCCTGACAAAACTTCTGGAATATATCAAACACACGATCACCCAGAACTCTCCTCTAACCAGCACTTCATCTATTGGGGATGATACTATGGATATCACCTTTGCTACTTCACGTTAGTAAAATGGAACTTCTCCATGCCTTTAGGGGTAGCATGTTAAGCCTAATCAGACTGGAAAGCCAATTTGAGAAGCCCATTTTCATATGACTAAAGAATTGTGTGTAGGTGCCAGATAGGTGGTTTATTGTGCCAACCTGGCCAATAAACACATGTGGGGTGAATAAGGTTGCAGTTTAATTGAAGGGCAAAGAGATAAATGGCTTGACAAGCCTCACCTTTCTGTCTCTTGCTCTCTGATGATCGGACCAGTGTGCTGCTGCCTTAGCTGTTCTCTGCCTCAACCTGCTAGCTACACTCCCTACAGGACACCAAACGCTTGGAACTTGTTGCTATCATTTGAGGTTCCTTCGAGACCTGCTTCTCCACATTGCTGCTGTATGTATCACTTGAGCTGGGGACCCTGTCATCTGGCTGACTGTGGGTGACCTGTCCTGCTGTGTGCTGCCTGTGGCTGGACTGCAGAAGAGTCAAGCTGTCTGCTCCCTGTACTTAGATGCAGCAGCACTCATGAGTTGAAGAACTGCCAGTATATTAACTGTCTCATGGAAATGAGGTGAACGGAGTTCTCTGTACTACTGTGTGGGTTGATTGGCTGTTTATTTCTTCGTGCTGTGTATATATGTCTGTGTGTTGTTTTTTTTCTTTCTTTTAAAAAGTACTTTTGGACTGAACGCCAGTGGTGTAGTGGTTGTGTGCGGTACTGCGGCCCACTGGGTTGACTCTTCAAATCCAGCAGCAGCTCTCCAGAAGCAAGGCTGGGCCTCCCACGCCCACCAGAGGGCAATGATGCCCACAAAAAATACTTTTATTGGGGGCTTGTCTATCTTGTATCGTAATCCATAAATTCATCCAGGGTGTCAAGCTCATTTGCACATATGCCGCCATCATTATTTTTCAAAGCATTCTCTTCCCACTTGAGCCCCTGATATCAACTCCCCATTTCTTTTCCCTCCCTCCACCACTCTCACTCCCTCACGATACATTATCCTCCATTACCCCATACCCCCTTTTTCATAATTCATCCCCCTGGGAGGGGGTTATATTTGATCCTGGTGATCAATTCCTCCTTTCTCCCCACCCCCTTCCCTAATCCTCCTGGTATCTCTGCTCTCATTATTGACCCCAGGGGGGATTATCTATCCTGAATTCCTTGTGTTGTGGACTCTTATCAGAAGCAGTATGCACGTTCTGGTCTAATCTGATTTGTAAGGCGTAACTGAAGTAATGGTAGTTGGGGGAAGTGAGCATCAAAGAACTAGAGGAAAGTTGAGTGTTTCATTGGTGCTCTAGTGCACCCTGACTGACTCATCTCTTCTCTGTGTTCTCTCTGTGAGGGGATGTCACACTTTATCTCCAAAGTGAAGGTCAACAAACAGACCTTGAAGTATTTATATTTTTTTTCCATTTTTATCAGTGGTTTTCTTTTTGTTATTGTTATTTTGTTTTGGTATTTTTGTTGTTACTGTTTTGTTCATTTTGAATTCCTTTGTTGTTTTTCGGCCTTGCCTGGTGTTTGCACTTATTAATGTATCTGCATGTCTTATCTAGATAAGCTAGGTGGGATAAATAATTCGGAGATGAAAAGAACAGAACAAATGGTTCTGAAAGAATACAGGAGAAGGGGAGGTGTGAGAAAGGATGGGGGTAGGAGAGTGTAACTAATCCATATGTATTTTTTTCAAAAGTGTCCTGGTTTTGTTTCTGTAGGGAATCCTGTCTAACACAGATGGTATCCTTAATGTTTTCTGATACTGACTTGTGAAAACCTGTAAACACCCCTAACAAGCGTTCATCATCATGAGTGCTGTGTGTGAGTTCTGTGTGGCCATGGCAAAGATTTTTGAACCCAACACAGAAGTAGAGTGAGACTAGAGGAAATGCTGGTGTCAGAACAGGGTAAAAGAAGGTGGAGGTGGAGGCCTTTGACCTCTGCTGTATAGGAATCATCTTTCTGCAGGAGTGGAGATGGTGTCTCCTCCTCCTTTGTGTAGCCAAAAGAGGTCAGATGCGGGCCCATATAGTCGTTTAATTTTTATAGCGTATTTAGCAAAATTCTTTCATCGTTTAATCCGTTTTACTCATCCCCACACCTAGAGTATGGGAAGAGAAGCAGATGTAGACTAGGGAGGTAGGGAAGAGATTACGTGTTTAATTTGAAATCGAGAAGCCCTGCTAGTACTATCAGCTTCGCATTTGGCTGCTAACTACATAGCCAGTGGTTCAGACACAACAGCTGCCCCGAGGGTATCTGTCGGCTCCCAGATAACTGGATCACCCCAGGAATCCAATATGGAATCACTATGATTTGGAAGTGACTTGATGGCAGTGGATAATGTATCTAGGAGGCAGTTGACAAGATAGCTGCAGAATTGGCGATATCCAAGTCATGGTTGGCAATTAATGACTCTGAATGTGTCCCCATGCTTGAGCACTGTCTATACATACCTACGTCACAGAAACCTGCACTTCTTTTATTTTCTGTTTGCTTTTCTGCCCACACTGGCACCAAAGCAAACCCCAACCACAGGCCTTGGGTGTGTTAGTCATCCTGTCCATGTGTTAGTATGGATGCCACCCACAATTATGACAAAAGGAAAATCAAACTCCAGTACTCCAATGGACACATACAGCAACTGTGGTGTGCATTCACCAATAGTGAAATGATACCTTGTACGGACATGTTAAGTGGAACTAATAGAGCAAAAAGGTGGGACTCTACTATGCAAAAAAGTACTGAATAAGGGATAATTCATATTTTGTGTTTCTCTCCTACAAAATCCATTATCAAAAGCATTGAAAGTATTGTATTTTTACTTTGAATATTCTAAATCAGAGCTAATGAAATCCTTTCATTTTCTTTCCAAGTTACAGTTTCCCTAGGATTTCCCTTAGAATTAGCATGGCTTTGGTTGCAAATAACACAGGTTGATTACATTGCATGGTTGGGTTGTTGTTGAGGTTGTTGCTTTGACATAAGAGCATGAATAATTTTAACAATATTATTAGAAAAGAGTGGGACAAAAATAGGTGTTAAAAACATTCGTTCATGCTCTTCCAGCTTAAGCTTTTGGAATAAGTTTTATGTTTATTCTTTATTTGTCTAGTTTTAAGACTGATGAGTTCAACTCAATTCCAACTCAAAGTAACCTTATGGGTCAGAGTAGACCTGTCCGGTGGATTTTTCAAGGCTATCATCTCTATGGAAACAGACGGCCCCTCTTTCCTCCTGTGGGTTCAAGATGCCAACCCCTGTGTTAGCAGTCAAACTCTTAGCCACTGTGCTCTCAGGGCTCCAAGACTAGCAACAGTTTCTTACACTTTAGTATATTCAGTAGACTTCTTCAGAAAATTCTAAGGAAGTGCTCAGACTGTGTGCTCAGGGTGCATTATTGCAGTTGTCATTATTGTTTAGTATTAAGCACAGGAATCTCTGCAGGTGTCAACAAGTGCTTGATGCATTTGCTGGAGCTCATTGCAGGGGAGGTGGATTTCATACGCAGAAGTGGAAAAGAAAGCCTTTCCTCTTCTCTCCAGCCAAGCTCAAGCTCTTCCCTTGAGTCTGCCAACTCCAGTCCCTTGCCAGGCCCTTGATGTTTTACCTCCTAATTACAAGTCTTCTTGGCACATCAGCTTTTCCATGAAAAGTTACTGAGTGGTACATATAGAACCTTCAGAGCAAAAACAAAAAAAGTATTGAATGCTGGATATAGACAGATACAGCCTGGCTCCAAGCAGTTTTGCTGGATGGATTTGTGGTCTCACACAGTATCATAAAGTATATTTCACAGTTTGAAATGTTCTCTAAGCCTGTAGGCTTCAGCCTAAACTGAATTGGAGAAATATACAGCCTGGAGTATTTAGGGGTTTGTTTGTTAATAGTTTGAGCTTATGAACCTCAGTGTAACTCTTAGTTCATTCAACTCGTTTGCTTTCACTACACTTTGTGTTGGAGATGCTAACGTACAGAATGAAAAGTGAAAGATTCCATCGATTCTTCTAGATGCCTTAATTTAATGACATATATGGAGTAGAGGAGAAAAACCAAATCATGAAGTAAGTCAAAATTCATTTATATTTGTTTCTGGACTATGTCATGTGTTATTTTTCTGAGAAGATTCACATTCTTAATTATGTTTGGTTTACAGTAATATTAAAATAACCTCATTTCCTGAGTTTAATTCAATTGTACCATTAAGAGATGCACAGTGTTCTTTCATCATGCAAGACAGGGTGAGCTCTACTGGGAATCAAAGGTGGTCATGAATAATGCACATACAAACAAAAGAGACTGGGCTATATTTAGAAGCATCCATTATATCCAGATTTGCATTAATGACCTGCTTGTGTTCTGTAGACATCTAAGAATCAAAGTGCTAGGAAGTTTATTAGAAAATCCTCTTATTAAATTAGCAATGATGAGCTATTGTCAGTAGCTGATTCTTGGAAGTAGATTGCCAGACCTTTCTACCTAAATCCTCTTAGTCTAGAAACTCTGCTGAAGCCTCTTCAGTGTAAAAGCAGCACTGCGGCCCGCACTGACAGACAGATGGTGGCTGTATGTGAAGCCTATCGGCAGTGAATCAGACCTGGGCCTCCTGTGAGGAAGGCAGGAGTGCTCCCTCAGATCCACCAGTGCCTCTGCCATGTGCCATGTCCTGGGCTTAGCCCAGGGGAGGTGCAAGATGGCACCCTCAGGAAGTGGCTGATCACGAAGGCTCATTCTCGCAACTGGGGCATTTCTTCACTCATCCGGGCTGCAGCAGGCACTCCAAATTAGCAGTAGACCTTGGTCTGTAAGGAGCTCCTATGGTCTAGGAGAAGATATAGAAGGAGTTGGGCCTAATGGGAATACAGAGCCCATGCAAAAGCTTTTTCAGAACATTCTAACTCATAAAAGTCACCTCCTTAGAAATGCCTTTTCCTTTTTCTGAGAAGAACCTGGTATTTAATTGTAAGGGTAATTAAGGGAGCTGGCATAGTACCCTGTGGAATTGGTAGGAGAGATGAGGCCCCTGAGGTGGTGGGAACAGGTGTCATGCTCTCATGGCGCTGGCTCCTTATTCCCAAAGCTACTTCATTTATGAGACATGAAGGGACCGCTTGGGAACCATTCGCTTCACCCCACGTGACCTCCCTGGCTATTTTATAAGGCTGTGAATTTGGGAGGTTAGAGGTGATGATCACCCAAGTAAATTTCTACAGGAACCAACAGGGTGGAATGTGTCACTGCCCACATAAAGGAGGACAGTAGAGATGTTTGTAAACTCAGATTCAAAAGGAATGAAGGGATGTTAGAAGGAACAAAGATGAGAGGAAAGAAAGGTTGTTTAGCGATTAGTCACAGAGCCACGGGACACTTCTAGCATGGAGAAAAATCTAGTCCCCTTCTGTCCCTCGAACTTCTGTTATTGCCGTCACACAAGGTGAAACGTGTGCCCAGAGTTATGCACTGCAGAGCAATCCTCACTCTTCCTAGACTCCATCGAGTCTGACTCACAGCGACCCATGTATGTCAGAATAGAACTTTCCTCTCCATAGGATTTCTGATTTTTTGGTTTTAGAAGCACTGGAAGTAGTCACTCATCTCTTTCAAGAAATTTGGAAGACAGTTACTTGGCCAACTGATTGTGAGAGATCCATGTTTGTACCCATTCCAAACGCAATTCAAGAGAACGCTTCCTTGTCTTGTCTGGTGAACTCAAACTCCCAAGTTTTCACTGAACTTTTCTTTAGCACCTCTTCTTTCGGCGCTTAACCACTGTGCCCCCAGGACTTGCTTGACTATTCTTTTTTATTTTAAAATCATTGTATTGAGGACTCGTACAACGCTTACCAAAATCCATACATCCATTCTTAACAAGCCTCCCCAAAACAACCTCTCATCATCCCAGTCACCCAGTCTCCCAGCCCTCTCATCGATAGTGCTAGATTTCCAGCTATGGCCTGCTTCACGAGGCTCTCTAGCCAGGTGGCAGTGACTGCTTTTCTCCTCCTGCCTTTTTCCAAGAGGCAAAGTGGCAGGCTCCTGATCCTTGAGGGCTCAAATATTAGACTGTCCTGAATGAAGTGCTGCTGTCTTTGCTATTCTGAGGGACAGGCGTAAACAGGCAAGCCCTGTGTGTTGGCTGGGGTTGCATGACTTGAGCCGTTGCTGCAGGAAGTTGGGGAACAGACCATTCTCATTACCTTCTCAGCTATCAGTTCCCTGACCCTGGCAACAGCCTCCTCTGGGTTGTATTCATCTCCAAGCAAACCTCTGCACATGCAAAATAATATCCCTCTCCTGAGACTTGGTTCCAAGAAGTCTGGAAAGGCAGACAGACGATTTGAAGCATCTTGGGTGACACAAACGAGCTAAGGTTTTTCATATGGAATCGACAACATAGTGGGCAATTATGTGGGTCGCAGGTGGTTAACTCCTAGCTCCACAGCCTTCTTTAACCAAGGAGGGGAGACAAGCCTATGGGTTGGCGCCATGGATATAAAGGCTGTCCTTAGTCCCACAAATCATACATCTCTCACCTGTGCTCAGCTCTCAGCCTGAGAGGAAACACTTGATACCTGAAGGAGCCCTCACTGCCTGCGATGTTTGGGGTGGCAATTGGTGAGGAACTGCATGAGATTCTTGAGGTGGGAGGGGTTCAAAAAAAGGGGGAGAGAGAAACGAGAAAATCAGGGCCCACGGTTGCAACCATCTATTTATTTGTAACAGTTTCTATGCTGACCACTTCTCACTTAAATTTTGTCACATTCTTAGAGTGAAGCAAGATCTTCACGCTGTGTATTTGTTTGTTGGTTTTCACAGAGCAGTTGACAACAGCCAGTCATGTAAACACATCAGTGTAACCACTATCAGATGATAGAGAACTATTCTGGTCTGTTGCTTTGAGCTGCCCCCACATGGACTGGCAAGACAGAAGCATTTTGCACATGCCATTTCTATATAGAGAGTTCATTGCTGTAAAAGTTGTGCTTGAATCCAAGTTATGAACCAGCCGGAATAAAAACCCTAAACAAAGATCCACCATGAACTTGATCCTTCTGAATAGGTCTCCTTAGGACCCCACATAAAAAGTTTCCAAAAGTGAGCTGATTTTCAGATAAGCAGTAACACTGAGTGCCCACTTCCCTTGCTTTACGTGGTCTCTCTTGCTTCCCCCACCCCCAACCTCTTATGATAAACAAAGGCAAGACCACGAGAATGATGAAGTTGTTATCTTCTTTCCAACTGAGTAGGGTTTCAGTAGCGACCAGGGACCTGCATTCTAGTTTAGAGGTGGAAACATCAAACAGATGCTTGTCTTGGGTTCCGTGTGAACTGGAAACTGACACTGACGCGTGCTAGCTGTGATCTTGAGGCAGTGACTTAACCGCTCGGAGCTGCATTTGCCTCAGCTTTATGTGCAATGTGGAACTTCAAGATCATCCTTAAGATAATAAATGAGGTTTAGAATCTTAGTCCAAGTTGTTGTGCAAACTCGCGTAATGTTTTCCAACACTGTTGGGATGACAGGTAATTTCTTAATAAACCAATGTTAAATTAGCAGAAGTTGGTTGAGTAAGCTCGTAACCCATATAAGGGGTTAGTGTCTTGAGCATTAAGCATTGTCATTGCTTAGGTAATGAATTATAGTTTAATTCCATGAACTTGTATTGAGAGATTTATTTTAACTGCAAGGCCTTGTGTGGTGTGCTTGATAATAGCATTTAAAATCTCTGTAGTGCCTACTAGCTTACCAAGTGCTCTTATATTAATTATTTCATTTGGTTTTAATACTGACACCATAGGATAGAGAGGACATCTGTCACCACTTTATAGATGAAGAAACTGAGGCTTGATAACTGTGTTAGTCCGGGTAGACTAGAGAAACAAATTTCAAAGATACACATATACATATAAGGAAAAGGTTTATATACAAGAGGAACAGGACATTGAGCCTAGTCCAGTTCAAAGTCATAAGTCCGATATTAACCCATATGCTCGAAATCAATCTATAAAATCTTCTTCCGACTTACAAAGTCACAAGTGAGTGGGTGCAGGGTCCTGGCACTGGCAGGGGTCTCCACATGTCTCCTCACTTCCAGGGCTCAGGGTCCATCAACAGCAGAAGCAACTCATCACTGGTGGAGATCTCCATGTGGCCACCCCAGCTTCCGAGGTCTGGCTCCATCAGGGCAAAGCCATGTGGTCTCTCCACAGGCTCCTCCAGCTTCTCGGACGCTGCCACCTTATTTTGTCCGTGATTCATCGTCTCTGAGAACTAACTCCCAACAACCAGGGAGATAGCTTCTCATCTCCCGGAGGGAAATATCGTGAGATTTCCTAGGCGTATCAGGAGAAAGCCATGCCCACACAGAGGCCTCATTGGCTACTCAATGGCTATCTCCAGATTAACAGGCTAGACTCCACCCCTACGTTTCAATCATAAAATTAACATAAACACATGACTGCCACAATAACTTAGGTAGGACACTAATTTCATTCTACTTATAATTTTGAAGGAGACAAAGAATATGGGACACAGAAAAAAAATTTTATGAAAATTAAATATTCTCTGATGTGATGGCAGTGATCATAGTAAATGTTTATTGACCTCTCATCGTGTACCAGATATGTTGTAAGTATTTCACATGTAATAATGCAATTCTTATAGCAATCACATGAAGGCAGTACTGACTTCGTAGAGGAAAGAATGTAATATAGGCTTTGTAAGGAAAGGAAGTGTACCCATTTGCTTTGCTCTTGTATCCCAGTTTTAAGAATAGTGTCTAGCACAAAGTGGATATTTTATCAATATTTTGGATGAATGAATCTGTTTTCTAGATACAGAGAGGCATGGAATAGTTAAGTCACTATGTTTGACCAAAGTTACTTAGTTATTGCATGGTAAATGCAAGACTTGAACACTCAAAATTCTTGAAGATCACAAGTTATCCTTCTAGTAAAAACAAAACAACCCATCACCCCAAACTGCATGTGCGTGCTTTAGTGGTTGGAGTGGGGGTTGTTCTAAATTGCCCTAGAAAATCCTCATAACTTGTCCTCTCCTTGGATCTAGGCTCTTAAGAAGAAACGTTTAGTGGATGCAAAACCTCTGACTGGATATGTGCCAAGTTTACATATTGTTGATGAGCATGCTTTGAAAAAGAAAGATAATTGTTTAACTGATTGTTCTGGAATTTCTACTTCAAAAGATATTTTCTAAAATCCATAAGATTCATCTTCACTAGCTGGGGAGCTCATAACATACTAGAAAGGTCTAGCTTCACTACAGTTTAATTAGCTATAGAAGCTATAGCTATGTGAGGGAGGGGAGGGATAAAATTTAGGTCAGTCAAAATAATGTATGTAAGAAAAACTGAGTCATCAGAAAGTTGCTTCCTTGCAGGAACAGCTCAGTGAGAATCTAAAAAGAGAAATATGAGAAGAAAGTAAATGATGGATTACCTTTGAAATGTGAAAATCTGACTCTACAATCCCAAAGTGAGGTATTGGTTTCAACTTGAAAGAACTGCAATGTGCAACATAATACCTCACTTCATCCTGTAGTTAATATGACCTGACAGCCTACCTGGAAATTAACCACACAGAGATACTTATTTTAAAAAGATAGTATCCGGTCTTAATATTTGAAATATTGGTGATAGAGCATAAGCAAATATTTCAGTCGAAAAAGAGTACTCTTCTAAAAATAGTCTATAACAATAGACTGAAATTTTCTGTTACTTGAATAACTACTGTAATTCTCACCTAGTGTGTTTATCCTTGCTCTCTGTTTTACATTGATACGCTAGGAAAGCCAAAAATTGATTCCTGTTTATTTTATATTTTTTCCTGATCTTGAAATTCATAATCACTAAAAAAATTTTGGAAAAAATTTTTATGCTTAACATCTTATAGTTTTAAGAATTGCCATTAAAGACATAGATTATGTTGGATCCTTTAGGAAGATTTTAAAAAAGCAGAACTTTTCTGATTATACTCCCTGGTGGACTAGTGAGAAAGAAAAACCTTTTCTAGGCTCTAGTCTTTTTTGGGGGGAGGGTGGGGGCCATCACTGCCTCTGGTGGTCGTGGGCACTACCCAGTGCTGCTCCTGAGAGCTGCCACTGGATTTGAACTGCCAAGCCCATGGGCCACAGTCCCACACTCAACCACTTACACCACCGGGGCTCAGCCTTAGGCTCTAGTCTTTATGAGAGCAGTTCACCAGGTCTTTTCTCCTGAAGAGTGGCTGCTTGGTTTCAAACCAATCTTTCAGCTAGTTGCCAAGGGCTTAACCTCCAACCTTTTAGTTAGCAGCAAAATGCGTTAACTGTTTGTACTATCTCAAGTCTCCTGCCCACCTATTAATTACAATGGCTAAAATCCAAATTATTAACAGAGGCTGATAAGGATGCAAGCATCAGGAATTCTCATTCTTTGCTGGTGAGGTATAAAATGTCACCACTACTTTTAAAGCTGCTTTGACAGGTCCTTAAAAAGCTAAAGACAATATTAAGAGAAGAGCATCTGTGTCCCCAAAAGTCCCTGGTACTTCGCCTAAATAACCCTCTCCTTTTGTGCGCCTGATCTTTGTATTTTTTTAAAACATGGTTATAGTCTTGCCTTTTGTAGAGGTTCTTGTCATTGGAATCATGTACTATATAACCTTTTCAGACTGACTTCAGAGCAATATGCATTTAGAATTCAGCCTTATCTTATCTTGGTTTGATTCACATTTCTTTTTATTGCTGAATGATAAACCTTTGCATAGACATACCAGTTTGTTTATCCATTGATTTACTGAAGGGTATCTTGGCTACTTTTGGTTTTATGATCTAAAGCTGCTATAAATACAATTCTTTGTGCACAAATAATTTTCAAATTAAAAAATGTGGATATTTATAGCCGTTTTATGCCGCTCAACATCGCACACTCCAGAGAGCATCATTTATATAAAAGTCAGTGTGAACGGTATCCACTGGCCCGAAGGAGCAGGGCTGCGACACTTCTCCAACTCTGATGGCTTCTTCCTAAGAACAGAGATTCTATCGGCCACACATCAAGCTAACTTTTGCCTGTGAGACTTTCCAGCCATTGATTCCATTCAACTTAATGATTTCCTTATGAGAAGAAGATTGGGTAGAATCAATGAGCAGTCTTTTTCAGAAAGAGATAGGAAAGGCATTTTTCTTTCTTTCTTTCTTTTTTTAACTTGGAAAAGCATTTTTCATCTGGTGTGGTGGTTGTACATTGGTTACTAACATCAAAGTTGGCAGTTCAAAATCACCAGCTATTCTGAAAGAGAAAGATGAGACTTTCTACTCTCTTAAAAAGTTACAGTATCGATGACAAATGGATACAAAGGCAAACAAGGTAGAAGAAACGATGGTACCGAGCTAACAAATGATTGAATGCCTGGAATCTCAAAGACTTGAAGATAATGGAGTCACCATTCAGCGCAGAAACAGCAAAGTCCACATGCAGGAAGCACACCAGCATGCGTGATCAAGAGGGGCCGAAGGGAGCAGATATCGAGCACCAAAGAACAAGAATCACATCATTACAAAGGAGGAGGAGAGCAGGGTGAGAACCTAAGGCCCACTGGTGGGTAATTGGTCACCCTTTACAGGGGAGACACGGGGAGGAGACAGACCAGTCAGGGGGCAGCCAGGCAGTGATGATGCATACAAGTTTCCTCTGGTTCCTGAAACCTTCCTCCCTGTCCCCCAACCATCATGGTCCCAACTCTACCTTGCAAATCCAGATGAACTGGAGAAGTCACACTGGCATAGAGGGGAGCTGGAGATATGGGGAGGCCGGGATGGATGGGCCCCTTCGGGCCAGTGGTTAGATTGGAAATACTGGAAGGGTGGAGGGAGGGGCGGGGGGCGCGTATAGAGACGGAACCAACAGCAAAGATATATACACAAGCTCTTATTTGAAGGACGGGCATCAAAGGAGTGGGTTGGGGGAGAGGTCGGGCAGTGTACGATATGACAAAACAATAACAATGTATAAACTATTGAGGGTTGGAGGGGAGGAGAGACCAGGGGAAGAGGGGAAGGAATAGATAAGCCGATGCTAGGGGCTAAAGGGAAAAAGGTGGACGATTGGAGAACAATAATAGAAGTGGACATGTGAGGGTGCTTGACGAGTATGCTTATTTATATATTGTGAAAAACGATGTATGAGCCCCTAATAAAATGATTGAGAAAACAAAGTTACAGTATCATGATTGTGTAATTCTTGATATGATTGAACTACTGAGTTATAAGATATGTGGATTAGATGCCAATAAAACTGATTAAAAAAGAAAAGTTACAATGTCAGAAACCTACCGGGGCTTTTCTAGTCTGTCCCATAGGATCACTATGTGTCAGAATCAACATGATGGCAATGAGTTTGTTTTGCTTTGCTCTGTTTTTAAAGCAGTCATGAACCCACCTGCATATGAGCAGAGAACAAAATTGGGAGCAATATGAGTAGCCTCTCCTGCCCCAGTCTATGAGCTCCATTCCACACTTCTACCCATCACTGGTCGTGATTTTGAGGTAGGAACAAATGGCAACCCTAGAGCTTCAACCACCTACAACAGAAACCAGCCCCAATGGACCAGGAAAATGGGGAGGATATAGCAATGGAGTTGAAAGTCACAGTGTTCTGAACAATGAGAAATGCTTTTACCACCCTCTGAAGAAATGCTGCAGTTTCTAGCCTGCTGGAGTAAGAGACTGAAAGACGAAAACTTTTGTTGATGACTCAGAAAACTTGGGCATTTGGCAGAAATATGTAAGTGAAATCTTAAATCCCCAGGAAATGTGAGGCCTTTCCCTGGTATTTGCTCCATAAATTTCATTCCACCAGATTTTAGATCATAAAGTACCCTCATTTCAGACAAAACTTATGGTCTTTCATTTGTTTTCTGTCCCTCCAATCCCCAGATGTGTCAAATCATGTAGAGAGAGCCATGTAAAGAGAAATTTCTTTCTGAAGGAACTCCATGTATTTCTCATTTCATTGAGGTTTATTAGTCTTATTTTAATGGGACCAAAGAAAAATTAACATTACATGGTTGCACTTGTTTTACACTGAAATGAGACTCTGAATTGCTAGGAAAATGCTTTTCTTAGGCCAGTGTTTTGATCAGTGTAGGTTCCAGTTGCTGAGATAAACCTCTTGCTGAATCACATGTATGTTTTTGAGTTTGGTCTTGGGTCTTATCTGCCTGCAGCAGCAGCAAGCTCAATAACAAGTGAGGTTCAAAGGGATGAGGCTGCTGTTACAGCCTCTTTCCCTAGTGTTTTCCTAGAGTGCCATAGATTTGGTCTTTATTCTCATCCTAATCAAACTTTTTGAAAGCTTATCTTCTGCCACCATTTCCTATGGCCTTTCCGCAAAAGCAGCCATTAGTTTTAATATTAGTAGAATGGCATGCCATGTGTAAATATCCTTAGTAGTTCTGTTTCTGAGACATTGTTTGAAACCATCTTTGAGAGGATTTCAGCTTGTCAGGGGACTTTGTTTATTTTTAATATCAAATCAGAGGATTTTGCACACACTGCAGTTGACTTCCTCAATTTATTCTCTGATTCCATTTACTCATGATCGGGAGTAGCTCTTGTAGATGCCATTCAGGGATATAGAGAACAGTTTGAAATTGTTTTATTCCCTTCATGTTGGATAATGCAACTGCAGAAAGATGCTCGTGATTATAAGGAGAGCTACATATATGGAATACTTGTAGGACTTTTATTTCTCTATAATAAAATGGGATTTGCATTCCACGATAAGACTCCTTCAAAGGGCCCTGTTTACCTCAACTCCAAGATGAATTGCTAACCACAACGTCAGTGATTAGAACTCTCCAGCTTTTCTGTGGGAGAAAGTTAAGGCGATCTGCTTCCATAAAGATTTAAAGCCTGGAAAACCCAGAAGAGCAGTTCTACTCTGCCAGTAGGGTAACTCTGAGTTGGAATTGACTTGATAGCAGTGCAGTTGAGGTTGAAGTTGAGACTGAGACTGAGCTTTGAGGTCTTCTAAGCTACAGAGTGATCAGGACCCCTATTCCAAGGAAAGAACCTGTCGGTCTTGAGCCTATATTGGATGTAGTGGTAGATATGTTGAATTTGAAAATCAGCATGATGGGAGGAATGGAGGGCCAACAGTTGTGGAATGCAAGCATGCTAAAGAGCTCACTTGCCTCTCAGTGAATGGGGTTCTTCCATCTAAGCCTCCCTTCCCTACCTGGCTCTCCCACTCTCGAGCAAAGCCAAGTCTTTCAGGAGGGTCAGGCTGCCTCCTGGCTGCATGCTCTCCTCTTCTCCACCTTCCAGCCAGCTTGGCCACAGGACTTAACATTTTAACCCTATGTGAAAGGACTTTCACTAAAATTAGAAGTTTTTCACCTGAAAATTTGATGAATCTACAGGTAGTATGTTACATCTACAAGAATTCTCTCTAAAAATGCATTCAATGGTATTAGAACTAGGAACACAACCCAGTAAAAGCTACTGAGAACCGTGTACTCAGAATCTGCCTGTCCCTTTCTAAACTCTTGATTTTGCAGAAATTAGAGATACTTGTTTTAATAGGAAACAGCATTTATAACTATATTGCTAACTTCTTATGGGTTTCTCTGCAGAGAGTCAAATTTATCAGATACTATTTGTAGAAGGACACCCACATCAAAGTCCCCAAAAAACTATTAACATAACTGACTTAAGAGTAGAAAATGCAAAAAAGATGTTTCTTCATATTTTAGTATTATCGTTAAGCAAATATGCCTTTACATAGCCCAACTCACAACTTCAGATTATAAATATCAAAATGATCAAATTGCGATAGATTTTACTAAAGCTTTTATGATAAAATTTATAGAAATATATTATTCATTTAATAGAATTTAGGTAGAATTTTATTTAGAAAGGTGGTTCACATATAATTTGTAAAACATATTGAAAAATACAGTATACATTTAGACTAGTATTATAAAACGTAACAGCAATATAAGGGCAATAAAATGGACACTTGTTACAAACCTTGAGTGAGACAGTGGGCAGTGCAAGATATCAAAATAATAATAGTGTATAAATTATCAAGGATTCATGAGAGGGTGGGCGAAGGAGGGAAAAAACCAAGGAGCTGATACCCAGGGTTCAAATAGAAAGAAAATATTTTGAAAAGGATGATGGCAACTTGTGTATAAGTATGCTTGACGCAATAGATGTAGGGATTGTTATAAGAGCCCCCAATAAAACAATGAAAAGAAAAAAAAGACGTAAAGAGGCTTCTGTATACCTCTGCACAGCCACATTCCTTTTCCACAGAACTGACTGCTAATCTGCATTCTTTGTATGCTTTTGTGGGACTTACTTTGCTCAGATGTACCCCAGTGTTAGATTATAGCTAACTTGTTCATCCACTCTGCTGCTCATCTCTATTTGGGTCTTGTTGCTGCTGTTAGCAGTCAATGTGGTTCAGGCAACTCCAGACAACAGAGCACAATGCCGCCTGGCTCTGGCCATCTCCTTGGTCGTGTGCAGAGGGGATCAGAGCCTTGTGGTCCATAGTGCTTCTGCTGGCTGATTTTTAGAAGTAGTTTACTGAGTCTTTCTTCGTAGTCATCCTTAATGTCAGAGATCCACAACATCACAACATGTAACCCTGCCCTGGCAGGTGGGTAGGGCTATGCTCGTGCACTGGTCAGAAATTCCACCTGGGCCTGCTGCATGGAACCACCAGCAAGCCACCAAGCCTCATGGTTGTTTCTAGTTTCTATTGATTATGAGCAATTTTGCTTTTAATAGTCATATATATGTCTCCAAGTTAGCCTGTGTATCTCAAATACACAGTCAGGAGTGCAGCTGACTCAAAAGGTACACATATTTTCAACTAGACTAAGTGAGGCTAAAATTCTTTCTCAAGCAGTTGTTCCTACTCCTGTGCCCGCAAGCAGAGAGTGAGTGCCCATTATATCATGCCCTCTCCAACATGCTTGTTTAATTTTAGTTTTTTTCCAGTCTAGTAAATATGAAATGGCATCCCCTTGTGGTTTTCATTTTTATTTTCATGCTCACTCATGGGGTTGGAGAGCTTTTCATAGTTTATGTGCCACTTATGTTTTCATTCATTCAACAAACATGGTTTGGGTGCCGAACATGTGCCAGCCATTTGGCTCTCTCTCTGTTTGTGGAATACCTATCCCTATAGAGCGCACGTTTTTCAATTGAGTGATTATACTTTTCCAAGAGAGTTTTTCACACGTTCTGTTGATAATGTGCGTTGCAAATATCATCTCCAACTTTGCCGCCTGATCTCTATGCTGTGGTGTATTTCTGGGTCAGCAGAAATTCTTAGCTTTAATGTAGTCACATTCGCCCATTTCTTGTGCTGCCTTTGTTTGTTTGTTTTTGTGGCATCACTGCCCTGGTGGGAGTAGGAAGCCCAGCCTTGCTCCCAGACAGCTGCTGCTGGATTCGAACCGCCAACACTGTGGGTTGCAGTCCTGCACACAACCCCTATGCCTCCAGGGCTCAGCCATGTTGTCTTTTTAAAGGATGTCAATTTTGCTGTTTTCATTTAAGACCTTACTTCCCCTTGCAATGCATTCTTAAATTATGTGAGGTGTAGTCTCCAATTTTTTTCTCTCATATTTCACTTTTCTTTATAGGGAGAGCCAAGTCTCTGGTACTGTTTCTGAATGACCCATCTTTGATCATTGATCTACAATATTCCCTTTGTCATAAGTCAAATCTTTGTATATGGACGGATCTGTTTCTGAACCCTATTTCTTTGTTTTATTTTTCTCTTGCTCTTTATTAATCCAGTGTACCATTTTCTTAATTACTAAAAATAAAAAGAGCATAATGCTAATTATTATTTAGAAAATTAAGTCAATGACTGATATATGGCAGGTACTGTTAATGTTACCTATTATTATCTTATAGGGAGCATATTTTTATATCCTGCTTAAATAATATATAAAGTTCTGTAGAGGCTTCTTAATTGTTCAGGTGAAATCATGCTGTTTTTACATTTGATCTGAGTTATTATAGCTGCCCAAGGACTGAAGAAGTATATCTGTTCAGTCATACATTTTCCCTTTTCTGAAGCATGTAGGAAAAGGGAAAGACAAATCCTACAGATAGACCCTTTACTCAGATAGACCCCACCTCAGAGTCTGTTGTCGAGACTCAGAAAGGAGGTTTGACATTGTTCATGTAGTATCTTTCATTAGAGTTGGATTTTGAAGATGAAGGGATGCTGTGACACCAAGCCAGCCTATTTTTTTGAAAGATCAGTCATAAAGATCTGAACCATCCAGCTTTCTCCACATTGCTTTCTGTCCATCTCCTACCTATTATAAGCCACCTCAAACACTTCTAAAAGTAACCCATCTATTTGACGCAGGAAAGAGAGGTGTCACCTTTTAACTATTACCGAAAGAAATGTTCTTTGCTCTGTTGGTCTTGGATTTGCCCACAGTACTTGATTCCAGATGTTAAATTGTTTTTTCAGAAGCCTGGTTAAAGTGCCAGAGCATTGCATTTTTGAAGACATTTCCAAACCCCAGCTGATTATCACAACACCCAGGCATCCAAACTTTCAAAGCTCAGCTTTGGCTCTGAAATGTATCAGCAGCTGCAAAAAATATGTGCAAAGGGACAGGTTCACAGGACTGGGATTGCTTGTCCTTATATAGTCAAACTGTTAAGTATAGCTCCTTCACTTCCCGGTTACCACATTGAGATCCAATTCAGTTGTTTAGAATCCACTAGATAAGAAATTATTGTTGCTAGATAACAGTAACCATACCAGAAACTGGTCTGTAGATTCCATTATTAATCTTACATAACATTTAAGTTATATCATCTTATTAATTCTTCAGTCAAAGTGCTCACCATGATTAATTTATTTTACGCTTGACTCCAGTTACATGCCCTGTTGTTAATTGCTGTGAAGCTAATTTCTCCCCATGGTGTGATATGTGATCTATGCAGAGTAAAGCTGCTCTGCAAGGCTTTTAAGCCTTTGACCTTTCAGAAGCTGCTCATCAGCCCCGTCTTCTGAGGCTCCTTTGGGTGGATTGGAATCACCAACTTGTCCATTAGTAGTCAACTTTTAGACTAGTGGTGGAACACTTAATGATATGTGCCACCCAAGGATTTATTCTATACCCTTGGGATACCTACAGGGCAGTGAAAGCACAGACTACCAGGAAGATACCTGCATTTTACTGACTCTGCTTAGACACTCAAAACTACATTGCAGAGTAGAGTCCAGAACACTTAATGTTGCTCATGATCAAACAGACTAAGAGGTAGTCATTTGGACAGAATAAGGGGCTCCAGCATGGTTTAAAATCCAGAAAGATGTGTGTCAGGACTGTGCCACTTGATATGCTGAGCCAGTATACTGGGCAATATGAAAAGGACAACAACATCAGGAGTGGAGGAAGACTGATTCACCTGCACTATACAGATAGCATACCGTGGCTTGCTGAAAGTGGAGGACTTGAAGAACTTACTGATGAACATCAAAGATTATAGCTTTCATTATAGATTACAACTCAATGTAAACAAAGCAAAATCTTCACACTTGGTCCAATAAATAGTACTATAATAAAAAGAGAAATGATATGTTGTCAAAGATTCTATTTTACTTAGATCCACAATTAACAGTCGTGGAAGCACATTCAAGAAATCAAATGACATACTGCAATAGATGAAACTGCTACAAAAACCTCTTTAACATGTTAGAGAGTAAAGACGTCATTTTGATAACTGAGGTTCCCCTTACTCAAACCATTGTATTTTCAGTCACCTTACATGCAGGCAAAACCTGGTCAATGAATAAAGAAGATTGAAGAAGAATTGATGAGTTTGAATTATGGTCTCAGTGAAGACTGTTAAATGTGCAATGGACTGCCAGAAGAACAACCAAATCTTTGAAGAAGTTCTTAGAAATGATGACTTTGTATCACATATGCTGAACATGCTACCAGGAGAGACCAATCCCTAGAAAAGGAAATTAGGCTTGGGGATATGCAGGATCAACAAAAAAAGAAGACCCTTGATGAGGTAGTTAGACCCAGTGGCTGCAGCAATGAGCTCAGTATAACAATGATTATGAGGCTGGCCCAAGACTGAGTAGTTTTCTCTCCACTCTGAATTAGAACCATCTGAACAGCACCTCACAACAGGACTGATAAACTAACATTCTTCAAATTTTTATATATAGACTCGTAATTTGCACTCTTCTTCAGAGAGCTTCATTAGTCCCTAGCAGTGTGTGTGTGTGTGTGTGTGTGTGTGTGTGTGTGCAAGCATGGAAAGAAAGAAAATCTTTCCCAACTCCCTCATCATCATTCGTAGATACCTTCAGCATGGTGCTTTCATAAGGACAGGCAGAGATAGAGTTGGGAATAAGTCAAATAGTAACTTTTGAGGTACACCACACTGATTTCTAGTAAAGAAGTGGAAAGACTTTGTATATTGAGAAACAGACAACCGAGACACAAAGACAATAATCACCAAGCGTCTATAGTCATGAGAAGACAGCCTTGCCCTAAGTGAAGAGAACATTGTTGTTTGTTATGAGAGAACAGGTAGGCAGCAGACCTTCTCTATTCCTTTCCTTTGTACATTTTAACAAATAGCATTCGAGCACCTAGCAAGGTGTAGTAGACTCTATATTCACTAAGTTCTTCCGGCAGAGTCAAATTATAAGGGCAGCTCAAGTAAGTGGGAAACTATCTCAATCCTAGAAAAAAATCTTTAAAATATTTTCAATTAATTTATATATAGATGTGTGTGTGTGTATATATATACACATATATATTCTATTTTCTACCATTGGCACTATGCCTGGGATGAAGAAATCAGTCCAGTGTCTCTTTCCTACCTTCTACAGACGTATATTTCAATGAATGGGATAATTTAGTAGGAATCCCTAATGATATCAGTGCAGAAAATTCTTCGAGATCCAGATGGGGTGAAGGTTTTGATTTCATCTCTTCCTAAATTCTTTTCCAGCTATTGACTGACCTCTATTATTGCTGAAGCCAGCTAATCTTTCCCTCGTTTCTTAAAATTTCTCCCTCACAGCGGAGAAGTCAGCATGACCAGAATATTTGTAACAATCCACAGCAGCCAGGTCCATGGGGAGCCTAACAATGATTGTGAAGCTCAGAGTTCATCCTCAACCGGCTCAGCAGTCCTCGTGGAAGCTAGTAGGAACTACACATGTCTCTTTCACAGCCCTTATTTAGACCCAGTAGAATTCATTGCCTTCAGTCCTGGCATCTGGATCCAGACAGATGAACTATGAGCAGGCATTTTGTGATGACGTCGGGATCTGGAAATGAGAGAAGCAACCCCTGCCCAAGTGAGCTCCCATGGTTTATTGAAGGAGACAGACGGGAACAGCCCAGCATGATAAAGCACACAGCATCAGTCCCCCAAGGGAGGCCAACATGTACTTTGTCAGGGGAAGGAGGCTCCTCCTTCATGCAGGTTGCTATCTTTCTAATTGTGTTTCCAGTTAGATGAATGCTTTTCTTTGTCCTGCTTGACCTTAATACTTGTAGATGATTCTTTAAAACTTGTTCAGATGTTTCAGTTGTTTCAGATGTTTACAACTCTTTGTTCTAGCTCTCAGACTTCGTTAAAAAAAACTCAGGCCTAACTTTATAATAAAAAGAATGTGTGAAATTTTAATTTGGTCATTTTATCACATCTTAATGCTGCTGCTTAGAATCCTTTCTCTTGTCAAGCTGTTTTTGATCTCTTTCAAGGATGTTAGTTGGTTATTTTCACATGCCTGTGTGTCATTTGTGACACCGTGATAACTTGTGGACTAGAGCAAAACTCAGCTGGCCTGGGTCCCTGGCAAAGCACTCACCAGAGGTACTAGAAAGAGTATGATTTAGTAGAGTTGAGTCTCAAGATGTCCTCTCAGCACCATGATGAACAGAACTGTCTATAACAGCCACCCCTCTCCTTTGATAGTGACTCTTACTCTTTTTTTAAATTAAAAGATCATTTTATTGGGGGCTTTTGCAACTTGTATAACAATCTCCGTACATCAATTGTAAAAGCATATTTTACATATATTATGATCATTCTTTTCTAGACATTTAATTTCTTTTTTTTAAAAAAAACTTTTATTGGGGGTTTTTACATCTCTGATCACAATCCAAACACTCATGCAATGTATCAGGAGCATTTACGCATATGCCGCCATTATCATTTTCAAAGCATTCTCTTCCCACTTGAGTCCCTGGTATCAGCTTCCTATTTCTCCCACCTCCTTCTCCAACCTGCCCTCCCTCACGAACCCTTGATAAGGTATAGATTATTTTTTCCATATCTTACATTGTTGTCCATTGCCCCTCACCCACTTTTCCATTATTTGTCCCCCTGGGAGGGAGTTCTAGGGTGATCCTTATGATCAATTCCCCCTCTCCCCCCTACACCCTCCCCTCATTTTCCTGGTGTCTCTAGGGCAATGTAGTAGCAAGAAATTACTAAACCCGAATGAAGGACCAACATGATGGTGAGACAAGAGGAAAGTAAAAAGAAAATACAGGAAAGAACCAGGAGGGAAAGAACATTTATATAGGCCTAATACAGGCACATGTATATGTAAATACAAATATAATGAGTGGGGAATAGAACTATGTACTCATATCTATATGTTAAGAATTAAGGTTGCAGATGGACATTGTGCCTCAATGCAAGTACTCCCTGAACACAAGAACACTTTGTTCTAGCAATCCGGCATCCTGTGATGCTCACCTTCCTGGCATGATTGCGGAAGACAGAATGAGTACATAAAGCAAATGTGAAGAATGCTGACGGTTGCCAGCTATCAAAAGATATAGCTTCTGGGGTCTTAGTGCTTGAAGATAAACAAGCAGCCATCTAGCTCAGAAGCAACAAAGCCCACATAGAAGCAGCACACTAGCCTGTGTGTTCATGAGGTATTGATGGGATCAGGTATCAGGCATCTAAGACCCAGAATAAAATCATACCCAATGTGAGTGGGGGTGGGAGGTTGGCATGGAGCGAGGACCTAATGCTCATCTGTAGACAATTGGACTTCCCGTCAAAGAAGGGTCACAGGGAAGAGATGAGTCAGTCAGGGTGCAGTATAGCACTGATGAAACACACAACTTTCCTCTAGTTCTTTGATGCTTCCATCACCCCCTTATCATGACCTCAATTCTTCCTTACAAAATGAATTAGGCCAGAGTGTGTGTACTGGTACAGATAAGAGCACGCAACACAAGAGACTCTATTCTTTTATATTTACTTTATAGCACCCTCTTCCCTTCACCCTTTACCAGAAATAGTAGCTGTTGTTGCTGGTCCATATAGTCTCCAAATTTGTTATACCTGAAACAAGGATTGGTTTATTAGGTGTTCTGTAAAAGAAGCATGGCTTAACTCTCTACTAGATAATGTTAGGAAGTAAACCTTGAATTAAAATATCCTTGGGGTCATATCATGCTCACCACTACAAAATTATCTTTACCTGTGTATTTGAAGCATGAATTTTAAACTCAAACACTCAGGAGCTAAACCTAGAAGTATTTGATATTTACCTCATTTTCCCTAACCTCAAAGGCAAAAAACTTAATTAAATTTTTATTAATTTATTTGGAACTATTTTCAGAGGTTGATCTTTTTATTTAAAAAAAGAAGAGTTACTATGATTACAATAGATTTTAGAGCTTCTCAGTTAACTTTCAACTTAACAGTTCAAACTTGGAATGAGGACTAGTAGAACAGTGAATCACGGCCGGTATCTTGGGTTTTAACAAAAGTTTGGCACAGGATCCTCAACACTGTCTTTGACCAACATGCAAGACTCTCAATCAGCAACATTAAAACTTCAAAGATGCTTTGTGAGAAATTCTGAAGCCGGACCAAATACCATTTAGAGGTGCTTTGGATTACATAAAAAGTAGCCACCTGAAGTTACGTAGTGAGCCCTTCCCCAAAGAAGTTCCATCTGAGCTGAATGTAAGTGGACAGTAGGAGGTCAGTGAAGAACAAAAGCATATTGTAGGCAACACATGCAAAAGCATAGCTGCATACCAGATAGCTGGAAAACTAAGTTGTTGCAGCTAAGTCTTAGGGTACCAGGAGAAATTTTGGGAAGCTAGATTATGAATGCCCAGCCAAGATCAGTATGTTTTGTGTTGCATGGTGTGTATTGTGTTACAATTTAAGGGAAAACCTATAAATCTTAGTCAACTTTGCCCAACAAACACTTGCAATTCCTTTTGTGAGCCCCACCCAAATCAACTTGAAACCATTTCTTGCAAGATCCCCATCCTTTCTATTTTAATTATTCTGAAATTTTTTTTCTGGTCAGTTAGAATGTTTGTAAGTAGCTAGTCACTATTGTCAGATATATGGAACTGTCATCAGTGAGTGTCGAAAACGTTATAACTAACTAACTCCACTCGTTGCACTTCTCCATAGCAAATTTCTCACTTTGACCTAATAATGGACATTGGAAGAAGACCTAGTTTGGGTCTGTGTGTGTGTATAAAATGTGTCCCTTTTCAGAATTTAAGTCACAGATTATAAAACAATTGTTGGCAGTCTTGAAAACGAGGTAGATTTACGTGCACTTATGTGGAAAGAACTCAAATCAATGTTTCCCAAATGTCAGTGGTAAAACATGTGCGAAAATATTAAAGGGGGAAAAGGCACAAGTACAAATTATCTTATTGTACGTATGACTCAGTAACTATATTAATGTCCAGCAAAGAGTAGGACAGGAATACCCCCATATTGATCTCAGTGGTTAATGCTCAAGGAAAGGGCATGAGTGGAGGAAGGGTTGAATTAATCTTTACTGTTTAAATATTTATTACAAAAGCACAAGAAAATGAAGGGAGGAGAGAAAGGCGAAGGCTAGTCACAGGTAAAAGAAGTTGGAAAGTATACCTTTGTTCATCACTAGGGAAGAAAGACTTGATTTCATGAATTATTTTTATTATTGCTGCTGAAGTTGTGAGTGGTGATACCTTTGATGGACGTTCACCTAGAAAGCTATTCTGATGAAACTGGGCTTCCTTAGATTCATTTTGAGCTCAAGCAAACTATTTAAATTCTGTGTGCATGGCCTTCCAGCTCAAAAACAGGAGAAATAACACTAACCCCTTAAAAGGATGAGGGAAGAGACCAATGACAGATGTAGGCAAAAGAATGGAACGCTTTTGAATTTTCTGTGAACACAGATAGGATGTGCTGGGAGTCTAATCTCCATATATCTGGGTACACTGAAAGCCACCGGATATCTGTTGCATAACGTGCATCAATTTTAAATGCACAAATTGTTGTTTAGGGTAATCGTGCATTATCCTTGGGTCAATATTGAAGGGGGTCGGGGGTGAGGGGAGCAGCTAACAATCAGTTCTTTCAGCTCTGATTTCAATAAGCCTCCTTTCAGGGTTAAATGGAATAGGCAACCATTATTTTAAGTATGCAAAAACACAGGGTGTCCCCTGGGAGAGCGCCCATTAGTAGCAGCCATTGTCTAATTAGGTGGAAATGAAAATCTAAGAAAGTCTATCGATCGTTATAAAAGCAAACTGTAATAATCCAAGCATCTTTCCAGATGACACTGAATTGCTGGAAAGCTGAAAATTTTAACTTTCGATTCTGATAGTTTTAAAAGAGGTTAGGGTGCTTTTTGCTCTAGTGTCTAGCAGCGTGAGTTCATTCAGACCTTTTGGCAGACATTCCCGCACACTCAGGCTAAATCAATGAATCATCCATTGTTGGCCGGCTCCACGCTCTGTTGCTAAGAGATTTTTCAAGCATACTGAGGCTTCATTCTACCTGGTATGTATAAAGAGCAAAAAAGCATCAAACTTTGAAATAGCCCATTTCTCCTAAATTAGCAATTAAAATATTATCCAGACCTTTAGTACTGGGAAAGTTGATGTGTAAAGGATTACCTAACTACTTGGAGAAAATAACATGAAAAAAACTTCCTGTTCAGACTCTTCAGAAATATGTGTGGTGAGGAAAGGAGAATGTTTGAAAAGTGTGCACAGACACCCCAACCTAAAGCTCAACTAGGAAGGTCTGAACACTTTGACAGAAATGTAATGTGTGTCTGTCCTGGGTCATTAGATTTCTTCTGATTTTCATTTCTTTCCCTTTTAGTCCGGAAGACTTTCTCTTTGGTTAGACATTATACTTTAAAGTTTGATACAAGATAAAACTAAAAATAGAACTGTCATAAAAGAGTGAGGTCATCTTCAACTTAATATTTATGAATTTTTAGAATATACTAGATGGGTCCTCCTGAATTTTTCAAGTGAAAAATATAATGGTTACTTAATTTGTGTTCTTTTTGGACTTGCTCATGATGTCCCATCACTGAGAATTTCATAACTTACCATAAATTTAATGTTTCATTTTGATGAGCTGACTGGGATAATTTGGATTACAAATTTGGAAGAAAAAGAGCCTGAGCGTGACTTACCCGAATCTAACACTAGGATGTTTTTCAAGTTATTTGATTCTAATTTAATGACAAGAGAAACTTCGCTTTTTTACTCCTTAGTTTCTTTCTCTGGATAAGATAATTTTTGTTTGATAATTCTCTCATGGGGACTATAGCAAATATTCTAAAAGAGGCATTTGGGACAAAACATAGACTTTTGGAGTAAGTCCGACTTGGGCTATGGTTCTGGCTTCCCCATGAAATCCAGATGGTGTGACCTCAGACAAATTATTTACCCTTTGGGGCCCAGCTCTCACATCTACAAAATAAATCACTCTGCCTTGTTATGGGGACCAAATGGGAAAGTAATGCCACAGTGTGTGTCCTGGATAAAAGTCAGTTTTTGAATCCTCTGCAATTATTTCAGCCTGTTCTCAATAGGCTCTTAAATAACCCTAATTAAAGCCTGTTGACTTAAGTTGGAAGCATAAGCATTGTTTACTTCTAATTTCAGCCGAGAGCTAGAGCGAGAGTGAAATAGTTCTCTCATTTGGGGCCTGTATTTGCCTTCAGGTTCCCACAAGGAAATACCATGAACTGGGTGGTTTTAACGACTAGAAAGTTCTCTCACAGTTCTAGATGCTGGTCGTTGGACTCCAGGGTGTCATCAGGGTCATGTTCTCTCCAAAATCTCTAGGAAAGATCCTTTCTTGTCTGTCTTGACTTCTGGCAGTCCTAAGCATCCCTAAGCATTCGTTGGTTTGCAACTGCAGCATAACTCTAATCTCCAACTCCAAGGTCAATGGCCATCTCCCCTCTGCCTCTGTGTGGGCCTTCTTTTTGATAAGAGCAACACTTAGATAAGACCAGCCCCAACCTTATTCCTTATTCTTGTTGACTTAACCGATAACATCTGCAGATACCTAATGTCTAAACAAAGTCACTTTCACAGAAGGTGAAATCTTAATGAGGGTTAGGATTTCATCATAAATATTTGAGAAGCTACAGACCAATCCATAGCAAGGGTTCAGGGCTAAGAGGACGTTGCAGAATTCTGCTCCCTGGTCTTCTTTCTTGCAGACAAGGGCAACCCACCTCAAGGATGTTCTTACATTCTTATACAAAGCCAGCTCTCTCAAGATTTCTTTGTCAATGAGCCATCTCCTCATGTACTCTGCTGTGCTCTAAAACAGGACTTCATTTAGGGTACTTTAGATTCAGTCAAAGACCAAGCATTTTCCCAGTCAAATCTGGAACTGAAAATGGACCACGCCTTAATTCCAGACCTACAGTCACTAATCCAGAACATTACTTTTTAAGCCTTTAAACCAAGTTTCCTCCCAAACTAAGGAGTGACCCTACATATTTACACTTCCTCACACCTGTGTTTGTGTCCAAGCAGCACTCCAGATCAGGGCTAAAAACCCAATGATACACAGATGAGTAAGATCAGGGAATAACAAGATCTTTGCACCTGGTGTTTGACTATTACCATTTGTACTCTTAGATACTGTCTTCTTAACCTCATCTCTGCCAAATAATCCATGTCATGCTATCTTCTGGACCAAATGGAATCACATCTATTAACTTAGCCTATCTGTTGAATTAAAGTGAAGAAAATTTCTACCATCTCTGCTCTCAGAATAATATAAAGTGGAAGCTGCAGAGAATTGATATGGTAGTCCTAGCATAAAAAGAGGAAGGTCTCAGGTACATAAAGAGTAACATTGACAAAAATGCTTGTCTTTCCAGGCCAAAAAAAAAACAAAAAGAGAGAAAATAGCGTCAGAATGACAAGAGGGTGAAGATAGGAAGTCAGTACTTCCAGGACAGACTATAGAATCAGGCATTGCCTAACAAAAACAACATGCCAAGGAAAGAAATGTTCCCCCCAAATTAAAGATGATCTTGTGATGGATAGAGGAGTCTCGACGTTATTACTTTCCTCCTTTGGCATAAACTGACTTAAATTGCAGAGGTGGGGTTTAGTGAGAGCACAGTATAGAATAGTTCCTCTGGCTTCCGGTTACAGTTTCACTTGGCAATAGTACTTTTTTTTATATAACTCGACCTGAAAGGGCCAAAAGGGAGGAGGGAGAGAGAATTTCCCTCAGTTTCTAAATCATGGCTCAGTAGAGTGTTATAAAACACCATGGACGGAAAAGCCATTACGTGGAATATAAAGAAATACTTGAGTCTACAATATCATTGAACTCTTGGATTTAGTTCCCGCAGACATGCTCTGTATTCCCACAAGAGTCTGGAAAATGAACTCCTATTTTTTTCTGTCTGGAGTTGCAGTTAGTGTTATTATTTGCTCCATGGCTCAATCCAGGTCAGACTGTTCTGCAGTCACACAGGTGGATGTTAAAACAGGGCATCTGTTGAAAAGATTGTGAAGGAAGTGCTTCCCGAAGGCAGTTTGGGATGGCAGTTTGGCGGCAGTCGGCTATGGTAAGGACAAATGAAGCCTAGCAGTTCCTTCCAGAATGGTCTTAGAGGGTTTGCTACCTGCAGCCTTACAGGCAGACGGATGTTTCTTTATAAAATGGGGCATTGAATGCTTAATACCTGTGAGTTGTAATGTTACTGTGCATTTTTCTGATGAGCTTCATTATGTAAAAGGCAGTAGGCAGTTCTTAAAGGAAACCTTCCATGAACTTTTTTTTTCAAGTGGGCTTTAAAAAAGAACGACCAGAAACTAGTTCTAGAAAAATTCCTTGTCCCATTAAAAGTAGCAGAAGGAGGAATTCATTCTGATTTGAGAAATAGACATTGTTTTGCATTGACTAAAATGTTTTATTGAGAGTAATTGCATTTTAAATTATAGCATGTATATTTTCCAAGAGGGCGATATGTATCCATTTGTGAGTAGTCACACAAGGGAAAGCACCATTTTATATGTGCTACCCTTTCAATTACTTTTCTAGTAAATAACTAGAAAACATAAAATAGACCAAAAGATCCATTTATTTTAACAATTGCATTACATTACAGATTAATGATCCAAAATAAAATTTGAACTGATTCAACACATAATCCGCCAGTGGGAAGAACAGTTTTTTTCCAGATGAGAATAGATGTCTTTTTTCCTTTCTTTTCTAGCAACATATTTTTTTACCCTTAGTATGTGTAAGACTTGCCTGCACCCCAGCCAGTCTCAAGAATCTGTCATTCAGAAATGTTTGGTATTGACGAAGGAGGAGGGTTGGAAAATAGGTGAACATTTCAGTCTGACGTTACACAGATTTTAAAGTAAAATGCTCAGAGTTCCAATTGAAAAATTGCAAGTGCTTCTAGGACACTGGGCCTGGAAATAAGATTCCTGAATAGTGGAGCTTAGGGATGCTTTAGCGGCCCCCTGCAGAAGTGAGCCTTCATGGATGTTTTAAGAACGGTCTGTCTTGCACGTTTTGAATAACTTCTCTCAAGTTTTTCTTGGATATAACTTCTGTTGTGTCTTACTTTTCTTCTATATTCTCTTTGGTAAACCTGGGAGTTTACATACCCAAGGGGAAAATTCCCTCGAAACTTGCTATCATTACTTGCCAAATCAAACACTGGGAGGCCTTGAGGGAAGAGTCCTAGACCACTGCCAACACACACAGGTTCTTCTTATCACTGGGAACAGTCACTCCTCCATGGGCATAGGCACAGCTTTCTTAAGAGAGAAAGGGCTTGTTGAGGTTAAGCTAATATTTTTTGGAACAACAATGAGAATTATGAGATTTTTATGGCCTAATTGTGCTTTCTAAAATTCAAGTTTTAGGCCAGCTGTATTCACCAGAAAATCCACAAAACACTCTTATTTTGTAGGATTTGTAACTGAGATGATAGCTTTCAGAAGAAATTATTGAACTAAAGTGAGACTGAAATTATAATATATGTGGTCTCTTACAAGCTGTGTATTGTTTGAAAATGGGAAGTAATTCCCTTTGCTTCTTAACTAGACTCGAATTGAGTGGGGAAAGTCACACTTACACCCTAAAAGTGAACATGAGGAGGTGGATTTTTTTCTGAAAGATTGTGATTTCCGGATACATTTAAAAAGAACTATTACACAATGGTTTTCTGTCAAATAAGATAGCGATCGTTGGTAATTATTTTGTAGTGCCTTTTGGTCAGTTTATATTTAACTAAAAACATCTGATTCTACAGTTGAAAAATGTTGTTGTAACTGATAGGTGCTGTCAAGTCAGTTCCAAATAATAGCAAGCCTGGTGTCAACAGAATGAAACACTACCCTTGAGTCCATGTTGTAGCCACTGTGGCAGTCAATCTCACTGAGCATGTACCCACTCTCTCTTACCCTCCACTTTAGCAAGCATAATGTCCTTCTCCAAGGACCAGTCCCTTCTGATAACATGTTCAGAGTACATGAGACGATGTCTCACTATCCTTGCTTCTAAGGAGCATTCTAGCTATACTTCTTTAAAGACAAGTTTATTTGTTCTCCTCCCAATCCATCATACTTTGAATATTCCATGCTAACATCATAATGTAACTGCAGTGGTTCATCTTTGGTATCTGAAGTGGGACAAGACTTTTTAAATAGCTCAAAAAATGTTCTCTGAAGTGTCGAACTTAATGTATACTTGAGTGTTGTAATTTTTATTAGCATAAATATTAGTCATTGCTGATCTGTATATTCAGTTAAAACTATCTTTTACATTTCAGATTGAATTATTCTCCACTGTTCCCAGAAATTGAATAAATCCAGATAAAAAGGAGGTGTTAATAATTAATGAATTGATTTTCAGTGAATTTCAAGTTTTCATAGTAGGTTCTATCTCTTTGAAGCTCTAAGTTCTTTAAAAAGGAAAGAGTTCTGTCATTTTACTGTAAGACTGTGCCAATACAGAATAATATTATTGCTGCTTGTTACAGTGCATATTGTCTACAACTAATATTAAGGGTTAGGGTACCATTCCAACAACTCTGCCTGTTCCTGCACCATCCAGCCAATTACTACTATTGTTGAGTCCATTGTTGCAGTCATTGTGTTGATCCATTTATCTTGGGTCTTCTTCTTTGTTGCTGTCCCCCTACTTTACCAAGCTCGATGTCCTTTTCCAGGGACTGATCTCTCATGATAACATGTCCAAAGTGTGAGAGATGCTTCTTCCAAGACAGCATTTGTTCTTTATTATTACTATTATTCTGCATTTCTATATATTTTATGTGTTTGTTCTTCTGGGACTTCACCAGCACTAGAAGTCAGATGTATCTTCTTCTGTCTTCCTTATGTCCAGCTTCCACATGCACATAAAGACATTGAAGATGCTGTGGTTTAGGTCAGGTGCACCTTAATCCTCAAAGTGACATCCCTGCACTTCACTTCAAACAGGCCTTATACAGCTGATTTAACGAGTGTAGGAAATCACTGATTTCTTGACTGTTGCTTCCTCAAGCATTGATTGTGACTTCAAGCAAGACAAAAACCTTGACAAGTTTAATCTTTCCTGTGTTTATCATTAATTTTGTCCTCCATTTATCATGATGTTACCTATTGGTCCAATTGTGAGGATTTGGGTTTACTTTTCATTGAGTTGTTATTGGTCAGTCCCAAATTCCACTGTGGCATCAAGAGGCAAACCTGTTTTGTATTTCATTTTATGGGGGCCCAAAGATACAAGCAAATCAGTTACCGAGAAGAAGTGAGTGCTCTTTCAACTTATACAGCATTCCTTCCTGGGGACTCTTATGTCATGGAAACCACATAGCCATATGTGATGATGTAAACAGCATCAACTACAACATTTTTACAGTAAATATATTGATGAAATCCACTGAATTCCTCTTGGGTCAAGTCCCTCAGTAGGTACTGTGCCAAAGTTCAACTTAGACAAAATTATACTGTGGAGAAGACATGTGTGTCTTAATGCAGATGTACATTTTAGAGTATCTGGAAGAGTCAGCTGTGTGTCCTTCAGGCAAAGTTTCTCTCATTGTGTTACTGAACTGGTGGCAGGGGTGCACCGAAAGAAGTTCAAGGATCCCTGAGGGCAAAACTCCAGAACCTCTGAGCCACTAAGGCACACAGACAACCACAAACGTGCACCTCTGTGACACTGTGAACCTGTCCCTTTAGCAGGACTGCTGTCAATGCAGTCTGGAAGAAGGAGGGATGAAAAAGGTACACTGACATCTGGACTCCTCATGACCAAAATCAAATACTGCAACCATTGATCTAGGGTCTGTTCTGTTTCCAAAAGGAATGATTTGAAAACAGTTTACCGAGGTCACTAAAAGATCTGAAAAACTCAATTAGATATTGCTAACTTGGGACAATCAAGCACTATCTGAGAGGAAAAAATTACAACACAGAAAAAAGTTTCTCGACAGAGCTCTTTTAATCTACTTTCCATATGGAGGATTTGGCTTCCTGGCCGATATCAGGAGGACCTCTGTCTTAAGGCCCCGTTGGTCCTTCCCATGAAAGGAATTCATAGAGATAATCCCTAAAAGGCCATACAACAAAATGGTTAAGTCACAGGCCTCCCCATGAAGCAAATTAGTTCAAGTTCTTGTTCTAATAATTACTAATTGTGAGAGTTGGGGTAAGTTACTTAAACTATGAATCTCTTCTTTTTTTCACTTAAAAATTAGTTTTATTGACATAAAAGTCACATATCATACATGTCCATAGTGTAGTGGCTTTAAAAAGAGTTATATATCCATCATTACAATCCTGTCTAGCGCTCCTTCCTCCATCCTCCATTCACTACTCCCCAACTCCCCTCACCTTCTCATCTCCATGCCTGATAAACCATTGTATCAATCACTGTCTCTGTGCATTCACTCTTGTGCTTCACAAACTGGGAAACCTAACAGAAACAACAAAAGACCAAAATGAAATGGTAAGGAATAATAATCATATAAAGATAACAAATAAGAAAGAAAAGACCACCGACAATATTAAAATAAGTTAGAGGGGAAAGTTCTGTCATGGAACTTATGAGAAATATTTAAACCTAGAGCAAATTCAGGAGGAATTGAGAGGAAGGTCGACTGACAAAGTCTCATATTACACCATAGTTCCATCCCCCATAATCAAGTTTACAATAATCTGTCTGACAGCAAAGCTGTTGGTGTCCTCTATTGTCACAAAAGGGAGTGTACCAGTGAGCCTCCGTTTTCTTCTCTATAAAATGAGCAGAAGTCATTGTTATTTACAAGATTATTGAGATAACTACATGGAGTATGCAAAGCATTTCACATAATACATGTTCATTAAAACCTGTCTTAATGTGGCTTCTCTAGAGAAACAAAAATAGTATACACACTATGGCATAGTTTATCAACACAATGGCAGTATATATGTATATGAGGGGGTACCCCCAAAAGAACAGCAACAACAACAGGAAAAAGCTCCACTGGACAGAGCTTTCATAGTATGCATTTTTTCCTCCATAGGCAAGCATTAAGCAACTCACTTCGAATTAGTGTACCCAGTGGCATTGCCTGGGAAAGTGTTCTCTGGTCACAGTGAATTTTTTTTTCATAAAAACAATTTTGTTTGAACTTTTTTTTTTTTTTGAGATGAACAATTTAAGAGAACAGTTTGTGCCTGGGAAAGTTTGTTTTCTGTTCAGGAAAAATGCCATAGAAACTGTTTTGATGTTTAACACAACTTACATGGACAGCACTATGGGAAGAATTCAAGTGTCTGAGTGGTTTTTTCATTTCAAAAACGGTGAAATGTCGATTGATGACAAACTTCATTCTGGACATCCATCAACTTCCCACCAGACAAAAATGTAGACTTGGGCAATTGGAGTTCTTTCCACCAGGTCAGACTGTTAATCAAGCTTTCTGTTTAGAGATTCTGAAAAGATTAGGTAATGGTGTGACAAAAAAAGGCCTGATTTGTGGCAGGAAAGGGGACTGACTTTGACACCATGACAGTGCGCCCAGCCTTCTCAGTGCACCAGTGGTTGGCAAAAAACAGCATGCCTCTCTAGCCTCACTCACCCGACCTCGCTCTGTGTGACATCTTTTTGTTTCCACAAGCACAGAGGGACATGAAAGGACAGTGATTTGAAGAATTAGAATAGATAGGAAAAAAAAAAGAGAGGAAGGTATTGTCAACTGTCCAAAGAGATGAGTTTGCAAAATGTTCCCAAGAATGGAATCACAGATTTGACGTGATTACGTGTAATGCATTACGTGTAATGGAGAATACTTTGAAGGTGATAAGGTTACTTTGTAAAAGAAACAAAACAATTAAATACGTAGCTTTGAAAAAAAATCCGGTTGGAGGGAGTGTCCCCCCTTGTGTATATCTCAACCACTCACTACCATTGAGATGATACTGTTGATAGTGACTCTTTACCCTATGGGACATAGTAGAAGTGCCTCTTTGGGTTTCTGTTTGTTTGAGGGTTTTTTTTGTTGTTGTTTTTTTGTTTTTGTTTTTTTGAGGGGGGCATCACTGCCTCTGGTGGTCGTGGGCGCTACCCAGTGCTGCTTCTGAGAGCTGCCGCTGGATTCGAACTGTCAAACCCGTGGGCTGCAGTCCCGCACTCAACCACTTATGCCACCGGGGCTCAGCCCCCTCTTTGGGTTTCTAATGTAATTAGACTCCATGTCTCTCCAGCTGCTTTGCTTGGTGCCAGTGGCTTTGTCTCCTTCGGGAGAGAGTTTTTGGCAGACTGAGAGTCTTAGAAGCTTAAAGAGATACTGTGGAGGAGAATAGGAAAAGGATCAGTAGTGTGTATTGATTGCTCTTCAAATTCTTTGTTAATCCTAATATAATGTTAAATTCCCTCATTAATCACTTTGTGACAGGTCCATTTTCCATTTTCCAAAGAGAATCAAAGGCAGACTACTATGTAGTTACTAATGGCCTCCTTAATTAGCTTCCAAACTCTATTAGAGTTAAAAGCTTTATCAGCACATAGTGTTTTAAGTAACATTTAAATAAATCCTAGAGAGTTGTGCCAAACTCACTGGCTGTCCCTTCTCCTGGTAACATCGCCCAAAATGACAATATTTGTTCTTGGAGAAGGTGAAAAACATTGTTAACCTAGAATTCTGTATCCCGAGAAGAAAGTAGCTTTCTGGGCCACAGTTCCTTTCCAGTATCCCCTGGGGGCAGGTGTGTTTAAAAAGGCAGAAAATTTTTCAGATTTTGAAAAGTAATAGAGCAGAAAACCTAAACCTATTGTTGAGTGAATTCTGATGCATAGTGAGCCTATAGGACAGGAAAAACTAGCCTCTTGTAGCGAATGGAGGTAGATGGGCAGGTGTTTCCTCTGCGTAGAGGCTGACGAGCTTGAATGTCTGGCCCATCAGTTAGCGACTAAACACTTACCCACTATGCCTCAAAGGTTCCTTTTGAAGAGTAATCGGGCATGTAAATTATATACAACAGAACACATCCAGAGGCAGCAGCACTTTGTAAAGAAGCATCTAAAATATATGCAGCAAAATCTGAATGTATTTATTAAAAGGGAGATTTTTAAAAGTCTATAAGTACTTCCCATCAGTACAAGTCAAGTTTCACCATCAAATGAGTTTTGTCACTCCCGGTCAGAACCGTAGGATGTGAGACTACAGATCTTGTGTGAATCGCTTTTGTAAGTATATTAGCTGCCTTACCTTTCATTAGCTGCGATACCTTCCTTCTTAATCAAACCTCTATTACTGTCCTGTCCTGAGAGGGTGAGCAAGTGAAGCAGCCACTCCCACTGAGCAGTGAGAGGACCTCGATCCTCCAGGCACTTTGTGCCACAGGTCCCTGTTCCACCATGATGCAACCTAAGACTCCAATTTGAAGTCCCAGGAGTCTTGAAACCTTAACAAATTCTAGATATTGACATGGGAGACTGCCATGGAGTGAAACTAGTCGACCTCTTGTCCAAGGATACATGTACTTATGTGACCTTGATGCTCATATAGCCATTCCTAGTCAATGTTCTCATGCCAGTGAACTCAGAGACAGAGAAACACTCACACACTGCCAGTCGTGCAAAAGGATCTTACCCTTTGGCACCAGAATACATGACAATAGAGGTTAATATGGACCTTCTCCTGGAGACCAGTAGGAATGTGACCGTTTCAGTGTAGGATAATGTCAGAGACCCAGGAGCATAAGGGGATCCATGCAGACGCCGGTGCAAGGTGCTCTGTAAATTCTCCATGTAAAGTTACCAAGAAAGAAAGAGGCAGAGAGAAGGCAGAAACATGGAGAGGAAGGGACCGAGGAAGACAGAATGATTGTGAAATCACTGATTATGGTTTAAAGATGACCTATGACCCATCACTTAATCTCATGGGACATCTATTAAATTGAGAAAATAATACCAACTTCACAAAATTAAATGAGACAATAAGAAATTTGTGACGGGGGGTGGAGTATATGTTTAAAAGCAAATTTTAAATATAAGTGTTAGGTTAGACTAAAGTTTTCAAAGTAATGAAATTTCCATTGTTTTAGAATGAGTCTGGCTAGAGAATGTCTGATGAATTGGAAAAGAGAAGACCAGTTAGGAGCCTTTGTAATTATCCAGACAGCAGGGCACGAAGCTGTACATTAGGAAAATACTGCACATATGGGTTCCAGAGCCTCTGCCTGTGTAGAAACATGAAGGTGGGGGAATTAGGACAGAACCAAAGATGACTCTAAGGTTCCACGTGATTAAGAGGACAGTGATGACATTAGCTGAGTTGGAAAGTAAGGATGCCAGGAGGTTTAAGGAGATGAGCTCCTTTTAAAGCACATGGAGTTTAAAGTAAACAATGCCTTGAACTAAGAGGAAAAGTGAATGATAGTGCAGTGGTGAAATCACAACTGAGGGTGGAGAGAGGGTGCGGCACTGACAGCATGCTAAACTGCTAACTGAAAAGTGGTTGAAAGTTGAAGTCCCCCTGGAAGGTCCTGGTGACCTACTTGATGCTAGGACAAATATTTGTCCTTGTGGTTACATTTCAGTGTTACAGTTAAGAGCGAAGGTGTAATGTGATTCCAGAAGCAGACTCTTCTTCTGCAAGTTATGTACTGGCTTTCCTGGTTTCACCTTCCTCTTCTGCAGAGTCGTGGGAAGGTTAGGACATACTTGGTTGACCTGCATGGAGGGTGAAGCTTGAATATAAGGTCATCCATGAGGAACTTGTAAAAAGGAATCAGCCATTAATGTTGGTGAGAGGCTGGTACAGGGGACAGGATGGGAAAAGCTCTGCCTTCGAGATATCTCTGAAATAGAATTAGCTCATGATTTTGAAAAAAAAATTTAATTGGACCTTGGTTTACTCATCTGTTAACAAAGGAATCGAATTATTCTCTAAAACTGCTTACTGCTCTTATCACTATATTGTTCGATTAAGATGGACAGCAAAATGTGCTACCTAATGGAAATAATTTATTCAGAGATAGAGGAAGTGTCACTTTAAGTTTCACACATTGTTAGTGACTTTGTATCTGGCCTAAATTGTATGCTTGCATCTGAAGCACATAAGCACATAATCCAAGAAATTGGACGATGTGAAGAAGACTGCTGAACCAGCATTGAATGAAGCCTCATTAACAACCTCTAGTATGTAGATGACAAAACCTTTTGTACTTAAAGCAGAAAGGATTGAAAGCAGTTCCCTATGAAGTTTGAAGACCACAGCCTTCAGTGCGGATCATCCCTCAACATAAAGAATGCAAACACTCTCACAAGTACATCCACAGGCATCATAACAAATGGAGAAAAGATTGACATTGTTGGGATTTCACTTCACTTGGGCCCACGATCAGCACCATGGAAGTAGCATCCAAGAAATAAATAATGTATTGCGTTTGCAAATCTATCAAAAAAGACCTCTTTCAGTGTCAAAACAAACAAAAACTTTGAAGAAAGACGTGGGGGGGGGGGGGCGGTGGCTCTGACCTAAGCTGAGGTATTTCCGGTCACTGTCTGTGCATGTGAAAGCTGAACAAGGAGTAAGGAAGATTGCAGAAGAATTGATCCTTTGGATCATGGCACTGACAGCAAATATTGAATATATCACAGGTTTCCAGGAGAATGAACACATCTTTCTTTGTCAAAATACAGTCGGAAGCCATCTTAGAAATGAAGACAGTGTGACTATCCCAAGTACTTTGGATGTATTCTCAGGATAATACATTCTCAGGATGTATTATCGAGGAGCAGAGAACGCAGTCCTGGAAAACTCGAGTTGCTCCCGGAAATAGAGAGCAAACAGGAGGCAGGCCCTTAGTGAGGTGGACTGACACAGTGACCGCAACCATGAGTTCAAACATAGACGCAATTGGGAAGATGGAACAACAGGGCTGGGCAGCGTTTTATGATCCTGTTACACATAGGTCACCAGGAGTAGGAACCAAATAACGACAAAAACAGATTTAGCAATGTCAAAGATAAGAATAAGATAAGATAACAACATAGAATTCACCTCTTGGAGACTTTACCGAAATATTTCAGCTATGCTTCATTCTGATGGCCTTTTCTGATTACCTGTCACTATAATTTTTGTGTGTGTGCAAGATTTCAGATCAATGCATCGTGCCTTCTCCTTTTATGTGTGCCTTGGTGAAGTCACAGGACTGCTTTCTGGATGGTTGCCTAGTTTGCAAGAATAGGGTATTTCATTTTCTAGGAATGTCACTTGTAAAGAATCCCAGGTATGACCTGAGTTGAGTATTAGTTACTATATCACTCTATATGCCTTCTAAAACTAAGTACAATTAATTCTCTTTCCTTTAAGCTACTAGAATTTTTGTTAATAGGGGCACACTAAGTATTCAACAAAGATTGCATTTGAAATACCTGGGGGAGCAGCTCTGAGCAAATAGCCTCTAAAAAGAAGCATAAAAATGGCCCTTCTGAATAGTTGAGACTTGCTCAGTCAGTCGAGCCTTTGATAGGAGAGCATTCATCCACCCTCTTTCAAACAAAAGCTCTCTGCCATCGAGTTGATGCCAACTCATAGCAACCTTCTAAGATAAGGGGGAACTGCCCTTGCTGATTTCCGAGTCTATAATTCTTTACTGGGTGGAAAGCCTTGTCATTTTCCTGTGGAGCCGCTGGTGGTTTCCAGCTGTCAGCCTTCCGATCACAGCCCAAAGCTGAACCACTGCACCACCCGGACTTCTACTCCACCCTCCTGAACTTCTCTTATTCTCTGGTCGTCAACCGTTGAAACACACCCATGTGTATGAAACAAAACCCCTTTTTTCATTAACTTCTTTTGTCAGTGGCAATAGGCAATGGACTATGATTGGAATAATGGAACAGGAATAAAACCAGTCAGTGGTTTATTCCCTGTTGTTCAAGTTGGAAACTTTTTGATGACACATGCTTCGTAGTGTGACTTTATGTACAGCTTCGAAATGTTCTGTCACTTAGAAATTAAATATCAAGTACCAAAAAATGTTTGTGCTATAGAGTTTACAATTTTTCAGAGAGGTGGGTATCAATTATGGTGAAGAAGAAGAGAAGTTGCTAGAATTTCTTGGGAAACAAAATCTTCAAATCCCCACTGGACAACTCAAAAGTCTACTGAGTTTGTCTGGGTGGTGTGTGTGTGTGTGTGTGTGTGTGTGTGTGTGTGTGTGTGTGTGTGAGAGAGAGAGAGAGAGAGAGAGAGAGAGAGAGAAGGGAGAGGGGATCTGCTTACTGAAAGAACCCTTTAGAGAAAATCTGGCAAACACTGTGTTTTGATTATGTAAGTTTTCTTTTTGGTGAGAGTTGAAAACATCTGGGCTGTCATCAGTTCTGCACTGTGTGGAAACTTCTAAACCAGTACCTGACTGCATAATTTCATGGAGCACCTCATGGTCTTGGATCTCCAAACTATGTCACATTTCATCCATGGTCATTGGGTTTCATCAGATAGCAAATGGTTTCTCCTTTGATGCCACATATAAGTGGCATCTAAGCCAATATTAAAACTTAAAACAAAAGCTGGTTTCTTGTACCTGGAGCTTAAGAACATAAAAATTTAAATATATGAAGGGCTTCACAATGCTGGGAATTTTCCCACCGGCTTTTTGTGGCATTGTTAGGTAACCATAAGGTCATGTTGGATAACCATGATGTCAATGGTAAAACAAAAGCTGGTTTCTTGTACCTGGAGCTTAAGAACATAAAAATTTAAATATATGAAGGGCTTCACAATGCTGGGAATTTTCCCACCGGCTTTTTGTGGCATTGTTAGGTAACCATAAGGTCATGTTGGATAACCATGATGTCAATGGTTCAAACCCACCAACCACTCTATGGGAGAAAGTTGAGGCTCTCGGCTCTGATAAAGATTTGTAACTGCAGAAAGCCAGTAAGAAGTCACTGTGAGTTAAAGTCAAATCGATGGCTGTTGGTACGTCAGTAGGCCTCTCACTAAGAAGAGTTGATGTCAGTTCATCACCCACTGGGACAGGGTAGAACTGCCCTCGTGGGTTTCCAAGATGGCAGCTCTTGATGGGAATAGAAAGCCCGGTTCTTTCTCCCTGGTGGCTTCTAGTGCTTTCAAGAGGCTGATCTTGTGCCTAGCAGTCCTGTGTGTAAGCACAACGCCACCAAAAGAGAAAGCCAGACTCGCCTCCATGAAGCTGACGCTGACTCTGGGTTCTGAGACTCACTGTTCACGGGAGCAGAAAGTCAGTCTGTCTTCCACAGACCTGCTAGTGATTTTGAACTGCTGAGCATGCGAATTACAGCCCAGTGCATAAGGACCACACCACCAGGGTATCGATCACTATTTATTAAAGATATACCCATTGCTTTCAGGCTTTTGAAGAAGGAACTTTTTCCCCCCAGGATCATACAGCTTTTATCACAGTGCATCCATGCATCCATTGTGTCAAGCACACTTGTACATTTATTGCCACCATCATTTTCAAAACATTTTCTTTTTACTTGAGCCTTTGGTATCAGCTCCTCATTTATTTCCCCTCCCTTGCCCAGCCCCTCCCTCACAAGCCCTTGATAGTTTATAACTCATTTTTTCTTGTCTTACACCAGAAACTAGTGCTAACATTGATTCATCAGTAGTGCTAACATTGATTTTTTTTTTTAGGGCAAAAACATAATTATTTTTACAATCAGACGATAATCCAAGTAGTTGAATTTACTTTTATTCAGCTTGATATTTCTGGCTAAAAGAGAAAGACTGCATTCTGGGTACATTGACAGGTTATTTCAAATTAGTTACCCTCTGGGGGGAAAAAAATCTCTACAGGTCTATCCACTGGAAAACCATCTGAGCACAGATAAACTTTTGGTATTCTGAACTTGCAGAAGTTTGTTTTGTTTTTTCCCTAACGATTCTTAGATGAACATAACAAATAGGAAAACACAGGAAAATGATTGCATGATGAAAGAAATCCAAAGTTAAAACACCTGTTCCCTTAATTTAATGTTCAACTATTGTACATTTTCAAGAACCCTTTAATGGAGCATACACTATTTAAAGGGGCACACATAGTGTATTAGTTCTTTTAAAAGGTCTGATTCCTTACTGAGGAGCCCAATTGAAGCAGATGTTGACTGCTCTCCTAGAAACGGGTGATCTGAACCCTCCCAGAGGTTCTGTGGGTACTTAGGTCTGGCAGCAGCAGCTGTAAAGGTTAAACAAACAAACAAAACTATTGCCCTCAAGGCAATTCTGACTCATAGATTTCCAAGGTTGTAAGTCTTTACGGGAGCAGACAGCCTCCTCTTTCTTCCACAGAGCAGCAGAGAAACCCTATGGAGTAGTTCTAGCCCACAGGCATGGAATCTGCAGGAGTCGATGTGTTAGTCCTGATAGACTAGAGAAACAAATTCATAGACACGCATATGGATATAAGGAGTGCTTTATATACAAGAGGAATGGGACATTGAGAAAGCATCCCAACCCAGTCCAGTCCAAAGCCATAAGTCCAATATTAGCCCATATGTCCAATACCACCCTATAAAGTCTCCTTCCGACTTACGAACCACGCGCAATGACACCAGGGCAATCACAGACGAGTGGGTGCAGAGTTTTGTGTGTCCGGTGGCAGCAGAAGCATCTCAGCGCTGGGAGGGGTCTCCTCGTGGCCTCTCAAGCATCTCAGCACTGGCAGGGGCCTCTACGTGGCTTCTCTGGTCCCAGAGGTTTGGCTCCATCAGGGCCCATCCGACCTCTTCTCCAGATCCTCCATTCTCCAGGAATCCAGGATCGATCAGCATGCTGTCATCTCAGCTTGTCAATAGTTCGACTCCAGGAGAGTGAGTCACGTCTCTCTTCTCCAATTGGGAAATACCACGAGACTTCCCAGAATTCTCAGGAGAAAGCCATGCCCACACAGAGGTCTCATTGGCTCTCTCCAGATGGTGGTCTATACTCCATCCCTAGATTCCCAATCATGAAACTGACATCAAGTACATGATGACTACCACAGTCGACATCAACCCAACACAAACTGAAGATTCCATTATTCAGTTGCATATGCTTTCAACATGAAGGCCATCATGCAGCAGTGACTTTGAATGGCATGTATCATGTAGTGACCGCTTGAGAAAAGCAAACTTTGAAGGCGTTAGCCCATTTGATATTATCATTTGCTTGGAGAGACTAACTCAAAATGGACGAAGCTCAGTTTTGAACCCCAGAATGAATGGCGGGAAAGGAAGCGCAAAATTCCCTGGCATTGAGGAAAACTCTTGCTTTCTAACATCTGATGAATGGCACCATTATTCATCACCACAGTAAGGGGACCCGGGAACTTGCCATTCCATACTCGGGCTTGTTTCTGTTTTTAAGGAATGTAGGAAAATTGTGGAAATGAATGTTTTTCTTTTTCCTCTCCATCCCCTCCACCCCCAATATCTGACCTTTTCCTTTAATCTGGTTTAGTGTTTGTTTCCCTTAAAATTGGTCGTTGACCTCGAAATAAGTTTGATTTTCTTTTTCCATGATTTTCTCTAAAGAATTTTATTACCAGCCTACTAAACTGGATTACAAACTTTCTGAATCAGTGCTTTGAATGCTGGACAGCCTGGAATAAAGGGCACCGAACACTAGTCCTGCATAGAATGAAACCGGCCCGTGGGTGTAAAGGAAAGGAATGCAACCCTGTCGTTGATGTGAGCAGCATCTTCTAGTGGGTTTATTAGCAACTTAATGGAATATGGCTATTCATGCTCAATAATGGCTTCAGTTGAAATGTTTGTTCAGCCCTTTTATCCCATTCACTTTGGAATGAGTAGAATGTGACAATTAAGCTTTCAACAAACTTCATGAATTTTAAAACCTCTTTAGTTAAAAAGTGGGGTACATGGCATGTAGTCAACATGGACAAGGAGTTGGCATTCTCTCTGGATGTTATGTGATATCAGGTGTTCAAAGATAATGAATGCTTGGATCCATCAGGTGCTTTCTGGGTCTGCTCTGCACATTCACAAAGAACAGAAGAATTCTCTTTGTCCTGAATTTTATAATTAATCATCTTGTAGTTGTAAAGTTGCTTTCCCTGATATTTGGTGCAGTGCTTAAGCTTCTGTCACTACAGGCTTCAGCTTATTTTTACAATGTAAACATTGTGGTGGTTCTGCAGTTGGCATCATTGCATGTGTTTCATGGGTCTGAAGAGGACTTATAAATTGGTATCGGACATATGGGCTAATATTGGACTTAAGACCTTGGGTTGGACTGACTTGTGATGTTTTTCTTATTGTTCAATTGCTTTTGTATATAAACCTCTCCCTTATATACATATGTGTGCTTATGCATTTGTTTCTCTAGTCTACCCAGACTAACACAATAGGCGTAATTTTAATTCTGTATTTTGCACATTTTCAACTGTTAAAATTTTTGCTAACTTCTCTCTGGATATTTTTAAGGATATTCTTCAGTTCACTACATAAATATTAAATGGCATTCGTCACTAAACAGACTATGTTAAATGAAGGAGACCTGAAAGAGTTAATCTACTTTTTAAAGTACCTGAAGAACAATATCTGAGAAATAGAAGCAAAAAGAAAACCTAACTAACTGTATGATGTCAATAAGAAATATTTCCAATCATACATTTGTACAATACTGAGATGCATTTAACTTCAACACTATAAACACATGAGTTCGTTGGAGATAGATTTCGAGATTTGAGTATCAGCTTTATATGATATCAAATTTCATTCATATACATTGAAAAACTTTACCAACTATACCCACTACTACACAAAGTGGGATTCTTGCTAATGGATTATGCATTTTGTTCCACTCTAAGCTTTGTTCGTGTTACCATAAGCACATTCCTGTTGTGAAAGAGAATGCATCTGGTCCATAATATATCTGTTTGAGAGATGCTGGATCCTAGCCAGCTCAGGCCTGGTTCAAGGAAAAAGACAACAAATAGGAACACTGACATTATGAGAATCTGATTTCATTATGTTCTGCCTCACAAGAAGGGAAGCTATTGTACTTTGAGAATTGTATAGCATCAGATATAAAGTACCTTCTGTGTTATCACCCTCGTGGTTACTCCTCATAGACATGTTTGTTTGTCACAATTTCTAGTTACTACTTAGTTATAAATTGGAAGTAGATTTTTTTTTAATTTAAAAGAAGAAAATGCAAGGGCAAGAACAGACAGCATTTTCAAAAGTAATTCGTAAAGCACACGCTAGCTACATGATCATTAGTTTTCCTTGGTATGACATTTATGGGAATATTTCAAGTAGGAAAATGATACTAAACTGTTCCAGTCTCAGTTCAGCTAAAGATGCTCAGATTCCATAACAGAGCATAGGACGTTTCTATTCACGATTTTTGTTACCACCATGTTAGAATACAGACATCTCTCAAAACCAAAGACATCCTGAAGGTACCCATTCTGTACAACACTGGATAAAAATAAGACTACTTACTACTCCCATACATAAAAATATTCAGCTGGTGTTTTTTCACCGACATTTTAAGTAAGCTCCAAGAGAAGTCAATGTTTGACCATCTTACAAGGGGGTGAATATTTACAAACTCCGTTGCCATGCTTGCAGCCGGGAATGAGAAGAGAACATCTTGGAGATAATGTACTCTGTTAATCTTGACAGAGGCCTGTCACAGTCATCTCAAACGAATGCTTTGCTAACAAGACACACAGAAAGCTCAGAACTAGAAAGAAAGAAAAAGACAAGTAAAAAAACATTTTCAAAAATTGTCCTACCATTCGAAATACCATCCTTCTGATGGAGCAGTCTGACACTCACAGTCATTGATTCGATGCTGACTCATCCTGACGCTATAGGACAGGGTAGAACTGCCCTGTGAGTTTCCAGGACTGACTGCTTGAGGGGAGTAAAAGGCCTCATCTTTCTCCCTCAGAGCTGCTCATGATTTCAAACTGCCAACCTTGCATTGAACAGCTCAATGTGTAACCACCAGGGATCCTAACGTGACACTGAGAAATGTATGGTTACTTTTTTTAACTTGCACCAGATGTGACAAAGAGTGAGGAGTACACACTGTGTTTTTATAAAGAAATGCTGTCTGTCTTAGTCATTTTAAACACAGATCTCAGTCATGGAAGATAGACTGTTGAATCCTTAGTGGCACAACGGATTAAGCACTTGCCACCTACCAGAAGTGGCCGGCTTCTGATATGCTCACAGCAAGGGTTCAGCAGGCAGTTGTGCAGCGATAATTATTATTTATTTTAATAACGATATAGAGAACATGAGAGAGAGAGGAACAATAAGAGTCAGTCATCTATAATATCAGGGCAACATGCTCACCTCCATCCCATATGGTGGTCCACATGGAGAGGGAGAGTGAACGTTCATTTTCCCCATTTAAATCGCCTAACAGGGGACACATAAGTTCTATAGTCACCGGTCAGGACATGCAGCAAGCGGGGGCTGTCTTAAGGGCTAAAAGATGATAATGAGTTAGGGATGCCTCATGACTAAGAGGAGAAGGATGTGATAAGGAAAGACTTCAGACTCCCAGGGGTAGGTGAACAGGTCTGTATTGTTAGGGGTCATTGACAATGACTCTTGAATCCCACTGGCAGGCCTCAAGGGAAGCAGATCATTATCCTAACGGGTTATGCAAAGCCCTCAGATAACTGGGAGCATCAGGGAGATTAGCTATCTTAGCCTCATCGTGAGTCATACGAAGACTTGATAATACTGGGAGCCTTAGTGAGAATAGCTAACTTAACTAGCACACTAAATGTTGGTAAATCACTTGCTTAGTGTTTTGGAGTATACGATGTGGAAAAGTCCCGTCTTCATCCCACAGCCAGCTAATTGAAAGGTTGGGGGGGTCAGATTCACCCAGGGATGGGCCTGGCATCCACTTGCAAAAGATCGTAGCCATTGGAAACCCCATGAGCACCTGCCAAAACACAGGGGTTCATTTTAAATAAGCCATCGTCGGCACTGACTTGATAGCAACTTTCTTGAAAGATAGACTAATGACAGGCTATTCTGTCAAGGTTTTTAGGAGTCATACTTGAATAAGTAAGACTATGTTTTCCTTATAATATCACATAATTATTCGAGTGTGTTGCCATGATGTTTGATCTGTCTACACTAAAGCATATTTGAACATCATTCTTCCTATATTCTTGTTACTCCTTGATTTGCTTACTGAACTTTTGCTTTTCTGCTATTCAAGTGATCATAATTTCAAAATGTCAAAATCTTATAGTATTTGGGACGTTTCATAACTCCTACAATACAGAACTTAACAAGAAAGTGCATAGGCAGTTGGCAAAGATTCCTGCTAAATCAGAGAATCCATTTCGGTCTGTTCATGATCTCGTTTGTTGGTGGTGTCTGCATAATCATAATGAATGTCCATTAGTATTCCTTTATTGCTAAAGAGGGATTATTTTTTAGTCCATTCATGTGAACAGCTGCTGTGTTGCACAACAGCAATGTATCAAAAATGTCTTCTGAAGTCACTTTCTCGGAATATGATTGTTAAGGGTGGAATTTCTCACAGCACTTCCTGCAAGCAGAGTTTGGGATAGTTCTTCTCATATCACATGGTTTTGAATAGCATTCATACGCCCTTGACTCCCAAATCTTATTTGCATTTCTGGTTACTCCTAGAAGTGCAGAATGATATAATCAAATGTGTTGACCTCTCCATTCAGGTAACCAGAAGGCATTTCAAACTCAACAAGGCCAAAACAAAACTCTTGAAGCTCTTCCCAAACTTGTTTTTCTCTCACTTTCTGTGTTATGGTTGACTGGAGTAACAAATCTGGAGATACTCATATATGTGTAAGAAGAAGCTTCATATCAAGAAGTAATGGAATACAAGGAAAACATCCCAGCCCCATCCAGACCAAGTTCAAAAACCCAATACTCATCCATAAATTTGATACTGGTCCTTTAATCCCTGTTCAGACTCATGCAGCCACATGCAATGATGCAGAGTGCAGGAGCAACACTGGCTGGTGGGATCCATAAAGTCTTACGGATCTAATGGTGATGGCCACGTCACCAAGGCTTAAAATTCTCACCTTGCCTTGTCAGTTGGAAGGTGAAGCAGAAAGAGAGTGTGTGACCTGCCTTTAGGAAGAGAGAGAGTGTCTGGCCTCAAAGAACCATTGATTTCAGGTACCCTCTAATCAAGCTGTGACCTGATCAACAGGATAAACTCTGCACACATATAACTACGGGAGCCATGTTGGCACAAAAGCCTATCATAGCCTACCCCTTCACTTTTATATCTTCTTTTTTTTAATTAAATCATTTTATTGGGGGCTCATACAACTCTTTTCACAATCCATACATCCATCCATTGTGTCAAGCACTTTTGTACATTTGTTTCCAACATTCTCAAAACACCTACTTTTTATTTGAGCCCATGGTATCGGCTCCTCATTTTTCCCCTTCCTCCCCCATGAATACTTGGTCATTTATAAATTATTATTATTTTTGTCATATCTTACACCATCCAGTGTCTCTCTTCATCCACTTCTCTGCTATCCATCCCCCAGGGAGGAGGTTATAGGTAGATCCTTGCAATCTGTTCTCCCTTTCTACCCCACCTTTCCTCCACCCTCCCACTATTGCCCTTCTCACCACTGGTCCTGAGGGGTTCTTCTGTCTTGGAGTCCTTGTGGTTCCAGTTCCCATCTGTACGAGTGTACATCCTCCTGTCCAGGTGGATTTGTAAGGTAGAATTGGGATCATGATAGTGTAGAGGGAGGAAGCATTTAAGAACTAGAGGAACATTGTTTCTTTGTTGCTACACTGCACCCTGATTGGCTCATCCCCTCCTACAGAGCCTTCTGTGAGGGAATGTCCAGTTGCCAAGAGATGGGCTTTGGGTCCCCACTCTACAACACTGGAGACAAATGATAGGATTTTTTGTTCTTTGATGCCTGGTAGCTCATTCTCTAACATCTCGTGATCACCCAGGCTGATGTGCTTCTTCCATGTGGGCTTTGCTGTTCCCTTGTCCCTGGGTTTATTAGCACCCACTCCCATTCTTCCATCTCTCCCTCTCCCATGTCACCCGGGAATTATCATCCCATTGTTCTCTTTTCTGAGCTAGATGGCCGCTTGTTTATCTTCAAGTGTTTAAACCCCAGACTCTATATCTTTTGATAACCAGCCACCATTAGTTTTCTTCATCACATTTGGTTATGTACCCACTTTATCTTCAGCGATAGTGTTGGAAAGGTGAGCATTTCAGACTGCTGACTTTTTAGAACAAAGTGTTGTATTGGGGGAGTACTTGAGTATGGAGCCACTGTTCATGTGTTTCCTTAATACTAAACCTATAAAGATATGTACATAGATCTATTTCCCCTTTGTCTTATATAAATATATTTACATCTGTATATACCTGTGTTTAGATTTCAATAAATGCCCTTGTTCTCCTAGTTCTTTCCTCTAGTTCTTTTTACTTTCCTCTTGTCCTACTATCATGCTCTGCCTTCATTTGAGTTTCAAGAATTCCTCTCTGCTACACTGCCCTTGATCCAGCCCTGCCAGACCTCTTCTCCCCTCCTTGTGCTTGATTTTAGGTCACTTGCTAACACCCACTCCCTTTCCCACCGTCTTCCCCACTCTCATGTCCCCCCAGAACTGTCATCTCGTTGTTCTCTTTTCTGGCTTATTTGCCCCGCCTATCCCTTCCAAATAGACATATGCACTGGCACAAGACAATAAACAATACAATAGCTACAACAATAGCAACAACATTGTGTTAGTCCGGGTAGACTAGAGGAACAAATTTCACAGACACGCATATAGGTATAAGGAAAGGGTTTATATACAAAAGAAATGTGACCCTAAGAAGGCATCCCAATCCAGTCCAGTGCAAAGTCATAAGTCCAATATTAACCCATATGCCTGAAGTCAGTCTATAAAGTCTGCTTCCAACTCAGGAAGTCACAGGTCAGTGGTGCAGAATTCTGGCGCTGGCAGGGGTCTCCCCATGGCTCCTCGCTTCCAGGGCTCAGGTCCATCAATAGCATGCCACTCCAGCTTCAGAGGTCTGTCTTCATCAGGGCAAAGCCGAGTGGTCTCTCTGCTGGCTCCTCCAACTTCTCGGAGGCTGTATTTTGTCTTTTCCGTGATTAAGCGTCTCTGAAACTAACTCCCAACAACTGGGGAATATTGCTTCTCATCTTCATGAGGGAAATACTGCGAGATTTCCCAGGAGTCTCAGGTGAAAGCCATGCCTACACAGAGGCCTCATCAGCTACTCAATGGCTTTCTCCTGATTAACAGGCCAGACTCCACCCCTACATTTCAATTATAAAATTAACATAAGCACATCACTGCCACAAACATCAACAAGTTCTAAAAATAGTTCAAGGTCTATTTGTTGACGTTTATGAGTGTTTTCCGGTGGAGTCTGATGGAGTACCTTCCCCTGGCCCCATAGTCTATTTTTGGTATTCCCTGGGGACTTCTTTGCTCTGCTCCCCTTGCTGCTCTGTTATATGCCCCCAGTGCCTGACTTTGGCATGAGGAGCTCAAGGCAGGCACAATTCCTGCCATATGTCTCCAGTGTTGTCCCTCCTGGTGCTATGGGTCAGTGAGGTGTTGTGTCTCGTGGTAGGTCCGGCCCTATGGTCCTCTCTGGGCATTGGCTGCTGTGAGCAGAAATATTGTCCTCAGGACTTGGTGGGCCAGAATGGGCTTCACTTTTCCCTCCCGCCTCATTGACTCCAGTGCTCTAATCAGACACATCCCTTTCCTTAAGCTTAGCTACAGTGCTGTCCTCTGAAGTGAATTCTTCGGAGGGAAGGGGTATATCTTCTTCGTCTTTTTTTTTTTTTTTAATTATTCTGTTGGGGGCTTGTGTCAGTCCAGGTAGACTAGAGAAATAAATACATAGACTTGCATATGGATATAAAGGTACGGTTTATATATAAGAGAAATAGGACATTAAGAAAGCATCCCAACCCCCAGTACAAAGTCACAAATCCGATATTAGCCCATATGCCCGATATCAGTCTATAATGTCTCCTTCCTACTCACGAAGTCACAGGCTAGTGGGTGCAGAGTCCCGGCACTGGCAGGGGTCCCCTCATGGCTCCTCGTTTCCAGGGCTCAGGGTCCATCACCAGCATCCAGTGATGGTAGAAGCAACTCAACGCTGGCAGGGGTCTCCAGGTGGTTTCTCCAGCTTCAGAGGACTGATTCCATCAGGGTAAGGCCATGTGGCTTCTCCTTCGGCTCCTTCAGCTTCTTGGACGCTGCCCGCTTGTCTTTTCCGTGATTATTCATCTCTGAGATTAACTCCCAACAACTGGGGGAGATATCTTCTCATCTTTACGAGGGAAATATCATGAGATTTCCCAGAAGTCTCAGGAGAAAGCCATGCCCCCACAGAGGCCTCATTGGCTACTCAATGGCTATCTCCAGATTAACAGACTGGACTCTACCCCTACATCTCAATCATGAAGTTAACATAAGCACATGACTGCCACAGGGCTCATACAGCATCTATACATACATCCATTGTATCAAGCACAATTGTACATATGTTGCCATCATCATTTTCAAAAGTTTCTTTCTACTTGAGCCCTTGATTTCACCTCATTTTCCCTCTCCCTACCCTCCCTCCCTCATGAACCCTTTATAATTTTTTTATCATGTCTTATACTGACCACTGTCTCCCTTCACCCACTTTTCTGTTGCCAAACAGAAAACCCCTTCTGTGGGAAGGGTTTATATGTAGATAGTTGTGATTGGTTCTGCCCTTCTCCCTCCACCTCACCCTGACCCTCCTGGTATTGCTACTCTCATTATTGGTCCTGAGGGGTTTATCTGTCTCGGAGTCACTGCGTTTCTAGTTCTTAGCTGTATCAGTGTTTATGTTCTGGACTAGCCAAATTTATAAGGTAAAATTGGGAGGTGTGACTGAGCCCCGATGGCGTAGTGGTTGAGTGCGGGACTGCGGCCCACTAGCTTGGTGATTCAAATCCAGCAGCGGCTCTCCAGGTGCAAGACTGGGCCTCCGACTCCCACCAGAGGGCAGTGATGTCCAAAAAAAAGAATTGGAAGGTGGGGGGGGGATTAAATATTGAAGAAGTAGAGGAAAGATGTATGTTTCATAAGTGCTACACTGCATGCTGACTGACTCTTCAATTTCTTGCGACCTTCTGTAAGGGAATGTCCAATTATCTACAAATGGATTTGGTTCTCCACTCTGCCCTCCCTTTCATTCACATCAATATAATTTTTTTTTGTTCTGGGTCTTTGATGTCTGATACCTGATCCCATCCATGCCTCAGGCTCACCCAGACTGGTATGCTTCTTCCATGTGGACTTTGTTGCTTCTCAGCTAGATGGTCGCTTGTTTCTCTTCAAGCCTGTAAGACCCCAGGTAATGTCTTTTGATAGCTGAGCACTATCAACTTTCTTCACCACATTTGCTTCTGCGTCCGTTTTGTCTTCAGTGATCATGTTGGGAAGGTGAGCATTACGGAATGCCAGATGATTAGAACAAAGTCTCCTTGCGTTGAAGATGTACTTGAGGAGAATCCCAATGTTCGTCTGCTACCTGAATACTTACCAAATAAATATATGTACATAGATAAATTTCTCTATCATTATATATAAATATATTTACACTTGTATATGCCTTTATTTTGACCTCCTTAATGTCTTTTGCCTCCTATTTTTTTCCTTCTATCTCCTTTTACTTACCTCTTGCCCCCCTATCATGTTTGGCCTACATTTTTGTTTCAGTCATTCCTCTGGGCTACATTGTCCTTGGTCAAGCCCCAGCAGGCATCCTACACCCTTACTGGCCTTCAGTTTTAGATCACTTGTTCCCTTGTCCCTGAATTTGTTGGCACCTCCTTTCCTTTACCCTGCCTCCCCCTCTCGAATGTCCCCCCAGAACTGTAGAGCCCATTGTTTTCTCCTCCGGATTGTTTATCCTGCCTATCTTATCTAGATAGACCTTCAGAGATAATAATATGCACAGAAAACAATACAGAGCAAAACAAAGCAACAAAAGAAAACAAAAGAACAGCAACAACAACAACAAAAGTGACAAAAAAGAAAAAGAAAAGCCTAAAAATAGTTCAAGGTCTGTTTGTTGACTTTCAGGAGTATTTTCAGGTTGAGTCTGATGAGGTGCCTTACCCTGGCCCCAGAGTCTTCTTTTGGTATTCTCACTGTCATAGCTTCAGGTTGGAACGAAATTATGTACCTGTCACATCTTCTTCATCTATAAAACTAGAGGAAAGTTGTATGTTTCATAAGTGCTATTCTTCACTCTGACTGGATCTTCAATTCCTTGTGACTTTCTGTAAGGGGATGTCCAAATGCCTACAAATGAGCTTTGGGTCTCCACTCTGCACTCCCCCTCATTCACATCGATATGATTTTTTGGTTAACAACCTTTCACCCAGTTACTCAGCACACAACCCCCAAAACCTGAGTTAGCCTTGCTATCTAATCCACCAACAAATCCTGTCAACTTTTCCTTCCCTCCACCATTATCTTTAGTTTGCACTGTTCTCATCCCCCTCATAAAAAATTTCCCCCTGACATGCTTACCTTGCCATCCATTTTCCACAAAGCAGTTAACCAAAATCATCATTTTAAATATATTATGTCATTTTTGCCCTTCACATTCTCCTGTGTTTTTCCATAACTTATAAAATTACAAGAGACCTGGTGGCCTAGTGGTTTATGTGTTGACTTTCTAACCACAAGGTCAGCAGTTCAAAACTACTGGCTACTCCATGGGGAAAAAATGAAGCTTTCTAGTCCCATAAAGAATTACAGTCTCAATTGGACATCCCCTCACAGAAGAGTCACAAGAAAGGGTTAAGCTAGCCAGGGTGCGGTATAGCATCAATGACACACACACAACATTCCTCTAGTTCTTTAATGCTTCCCCAGCCCCACCCCCCACTATCATGACCTCAGTTGTACCTTACAAATCCAGCTGGACCAGAGCATGTAGATAAGGTCTCTTGATAAAAGGAATCCTGGGAAGATAAACCTCTCAGGACAGTAATGGGAGGAGTGATTCCATGAGGGTAGGGGGAAGGTGGGGGGAGAAAGGGGGAACCAATCACAATGATTGTTGTATAACATCACCACCATCACCATTGAGGGGTATGAACATTAGAAATGTGGGAGAAGGGAAACAACAGGCAGTGTAAGTTACGAAAGTACTAATAATAATGTATAATTTATAAAGGGGCCACAAGGGTGGGAGTTGGGGGAGGCCGAAAAAAAAAGGGTAGCTGATTCCAAGGGCTCAAGTAGAAAGAAAATGTTTTGAAAATGATGATGGTAACATATGTACAAATGTACCTGATACATTTGCTGCATGAATTGTTGTGAGAGTTGTGGGAACCCCCAATAAAATGATTTTTTCATTAAAAATATGATTACAGTCTCAGAAACCCTCAGGGACAGTTCTCTCCTTTGTCATGTATGTGTCGTTATGACTCGAACATGTAACTCTGAGTCAGAATGGACTCTATGGCAGTTCTCTCCTTTGTCATGTATGTGTCGCTATGACTTTTTTATGGAACTGAGTCAGAATGGACTGCGTAGCTGTTCGTTTGCTTCTGACTTATGCTAGCTTACTAAAGCCTAATGATCTCTTTTCTTTTCTACACCCCCAACTTTATGTAGTGCCTCTTTCTTAAGCAGTCTTCTGTTTAGCCCCATAATGGCCATCCTTCTCTGCCTTGAATGTGTCAAACTTGGTCCTTCCTCAGGATTTTTGTAGTGACTCTCCTGGGAACATTCTCCCTGATGATGACAAGGTTGCTCCTTTTAGTTTCTCGGCTCTCAGTTCAAATGTTAGGTTTTTCATAAAGATTCTTTCTGACTTTCCTGTCCACAGTGACGACCCAGTCATCTTCTGTCACATCCCCTGGTTACAATGTTTAGACAGTACTATCTAATATTTTCCCCACTTAATACTTGTGGCCTATTTCTCCAGACCATCAGCGGAATATACACAGGGGTCTTCTCTTTGCACGGTTATATTCTAGAATAGTACGGAAAGTGCTGAATAGTTTTCTTTAATAACTTAGTAAACAACTAAAATGACCAAAGTAGATAAACAAGAGAGAATCAGTAAGTGATCTTATGGGAAGAATAGGTCTTCCCACTTGGAGGGCTTTAGAAATAAAAATGGATTTGTCCATCCTTCAAATGTTTTTAGAGTCTAAAAGCAGACATTCCACCTTGTGGCTATGCCTCGACTGAACAAGATGTATATTTTTGCCTAGTGCATGAAGTGACTCAGCATTTCTAGGAACTATGTCTGAATTGTAAAGGTGTTCAGTTACGTTGGTGTTGCAGCTGCTAGTGCCATCATGTTGGTTCTGACTCAACAACCTTATGTACAACAGAATGAAACACTGCCCAATTATGCACAACTCTCACAGTTGTTCGTATGCTTGAGCTCCTCAGTGCAACCACTGTGTCCATCCATCTCCTGAGGGGCCTTCCTCTTTTCCTCTGCCCCTCTACTGTACCAAACATGATGTTCTTCTCCAAGGACTTAGCTCTCTGCCAAGATGTCCAACCTTACCTCGAAGGCGCACTCTGACCAAACTTCTTACAAGACAAATTGGTTTGTCCTTGGAGCAGTCCATGGTACTTCCACTGTTTTTCTCAAGCACCACAATTCAAATGTGCAGATTTTTCTCCAGTCTTCTTTATTTAATATCTAACTTACATTTAGTAAATTGATACTTGTGGTAAAGTGAAATTGGTGGATCCATGACTGTCTCCATTGACTTTGTAAGTAAGGTGCAGAGGTCTCTAATGTGCGGATTAGTCAATTTTACCATTCTGCCTGGTGTAAGAGTAAGCCATCTCTGAAGCAGGGAGAAAAGGGACTCCCGCTACTATCCAGAAAGAAGAGCCATCGTGGAGGACATGTGAGATACCCATCTGAAATGGTAGGGGCAGCAGAGGTACCAGAGGCCACAGCACAAAGACAATGAGACGGAGCACAGGAGCACCACTGAGACCATTAGGCAGAGTTTGGGGAGGTGCATTAAACCACTCCAAGTTGTCTTCCAAGGAATTCCTGTTCCTCCCTGAAAGCCAGACCTGGTAGGGTGGTATGTTTCTCTCATGTTACTTATCTCTGAAATACTAAATTAACAAAAGGTCTGGTTAATAGTAGATTCTACTGACCAGATAGTAGACATCTGACCACCTTTCGCTATACAAAGTAGCAGTAATAAATTCATCAGAGTGGAGGTCAAGAGACCACACAACTGAGAGGCCAAGGACCAGAGAAGCATGCCTGTGAGCATGCCTGAGAAGAGGCATGAAGAACAAAAGAGCTACACCCTTACTGTTTTGTAACCTGTTGTAAGTATTGTCTATGAGCTCTGTGGAACCATTGTAATGAATTGTCAAATTCAACAGAAGGAGAGTAATAGGATCACATAAAGCAAGATCAACGGTGATGCATGACTGACCTCTGCCTGGTGGCAGTTGGCCTTGGCCTGGTGTGGAGTTGATTACTGCTACTTTATATAGCGAAAGGTGGTCAGATGTCTACTATCTGGTCAGTAGAATCTACTATTAACCAGATCTTTTGTTAATTTCGTATTTCAGAGGTAAGTAACATGAGAGGAACACCCTACCCGCCAAGATCTGGCTTTCGGTAGGAGCAGGAATCCCTTGGAAGACAGCTTAGAGTGGTTCAATGCATACAATGTAGCGATGGTTTCCTGATGATATAAAGTATTTCTCAGAATTTAAGCCAAGCTGACGCTAGATGAAAGTGTGCAGTGTCTCCAAGTTTGTAGGAAATTACAAATTTAGTCACCTTTCAGGCACCACGTCTGGTGATTATTTTAGAAGGCATACAAAGCAATTTTTTCTCAACTTTTGAAAAAAAAATTAAGCGAGGAGCTTGTAAGGGCCCTAGTTTTTAGCATACTAAAATTTTCAGGGTTTTGTTTAGTTTTGTCTGTTTTGATTTTTGACAGCAAACACTTCTAGTGGATATTTGGTGATAGTTTATACTTTTATTTGTTTTCTGCAGACAGAATGACAATGGCCCTAAGGCTCTCAATACATACATATATTGTGTCATTATCATCTACAAGGAAGTGGACCACTTGAATTAGTACATTATATGTCAAGTGAGCTGACAAGACCAACAGTGTTCCTGCCTCATTTTCTTGTAAAATAGGAAATTGTCTTGCAGTGACACAAGGGTACACCTTCATGGAGGCATTCTTGGAATGCCTGGGACATTGTCATTGTAACTTCTCAAGAAAGATGAGGAGGGCCCTTCCCAGTTTTGACCAGGGGCATTTTTATATCCCCTGGGTTCTCTTGCCCAATTTGTTCTCCTTTTGCATGTCGGTCCTGCAGATCAAAAACGAGACTTTCAGAATATGTTAACTTCTAATTCTGACATACAGACTCTAACAATTATTCTTTCTCTACCTTATTAAGGTAGTGTAATACTTAGTGGAGGATTTGGTCTTTTCTTTCTTTTTGTCTTTTCTATGAGCAGGATGGCTTTGGTGCTTGTGGTGACATTTGATTGCCATTCCCATCTAAATAGCCAAAATTAGCAGGCATTAACAGTTTAAAACAATCACAGCACAGAACTCAGACACCAGTGTTCATGAAGATGGCGTAAGTCGAGGCAACATTTTGTTGTACTTAAAGGCACCCTGAGGCAGAACCAACTTGACAGCAACACTGGTAAAATTACATCATTCCACATCAAGTCATTTTGGGGATAAACAAAAAGACCTCCAATGATACCTGTTCTAGCAAGTCCATAAATCCTTCTTCAGACTCACACAGCCACAATATGTGATGCAGCACGGTCACCGGTCGGTGGGTGCAAGATCTTGTGCATCCATCTTGTGGACACATCTCCAGAGGTCTTGCAGATCTCTACAGGGCATCAAAAGAAATGTGAAGGCAGAGGAGCAGGGAGAGGTTTCCAGACCCCTCCTTATGAGGAAGTCACACAAACAAGGAGAAACCTTTAGACTGTGACCTGATTGACAGGCTGGACTCCACCCCTACACTTCAAGTTGACATGAAATTATCTAACTACCACAGGGGTGTTTTCTTGTGTTTTATTGTAACAGAAAACTCTAGTTAGTTAAGGAAATGTAGAACATCATGTACCAATAACTTCAGGGATGAAGAATCTAGTCTATAGAATAAATAGTCTTTGGGAGTCACAGACTCATCTATCTGAGAACAGAACGAGGTTGTATCCGGCTACCACTGCTGGGCATTCTGATGAAGGCCATAGTTGATGGGTTTAGATAGACTAGAAGAAAAATGTGGAACAGAACCTCATTCTTTTTAAAAACAGACTTAATGGATGGTTGAGACTGGAGGACTACTTGCAACTATTATTTTCCAGGGATTCTCTTTAAATTCTGAAGTGAAATGAATCCCTGAAGTCACCTTTTAGCAAAATAAGAGATACCCTCACAATATAGAAGAAATCACCCATGAGTATTGTGTACCTGTAAAAAAAAAAAAAGAAAAAGAAAGAAAAAAATCATCAATATGAAAGTAAAAGATCAACAAATACGGGCTGAGCCCCGGTGGCATAGTGGTTGTGCACGGGACTGCGGACCACTGGGACGGAGGTTCAATTCCAGCAGAGGGGCTGGGCCTCCTACTCCCACCACCGGAGAGCAGTGATGCACCCCCCCCCCCAAAAAAAATCAACAAATACTTTTAAGAAATGATAAGGTATCATCGGGGCAGGAAAACTAGATTCATGGAAGTGGAATGACCATAATGGAAAGAATAAGAATGTTCACATATGGAGAAGAAAGTTGAATGGGAAGGTAGTACTTAACATTTACCAAAAACACAAATACTATTTTTTAAGAGTGGGGACATTCAACATCCTTGTTATGCAGAATGCAGATTGAACACTGCACATCCAGAAACCTGTTGAGTTCCTGTGAATCAGAGAATCTGTTTAGTGCTTCTTATTTAAAACAAAACAGGGCTCCAAGGTTGGTGGTTGATTCAGCAGGTCAACAGTGTCATCAAGGTTCCAGGCTCTGTCGTCTTCTCTAGGCCAAGGTTGATCTTGGGCATTGAGTTAAGATTGATGAAGTCTACCGTGCTCTCAGTGGAAATGAGAAAGTGCAGAAGTGATCAAGTAAACAGGGCCTATTATCTGTATTTCTAATGGGAACACGTTATGAATGCTATATGTAGAATAATTATTCTCACTATTGACAGGTAAATAGCAGCCTTGAAGAAACTGCATGATGTCTCTCCAAAAAGTTTAAGTCTCATAAAGTGATCTTAACATGACCCTCACACACCAGTCAACTTCCCTGCCCCCCTTGCTACAGCACAGTCTTCTGCTTATGCCTACGAGATATCTCTTGTGGAATTTTTAAAACTATGTTTGGATCTGCCTTTTCGTATTTCTGTCCATATACCAAGCCTCTTGTTTCTGATAAAAGTTGGTTAAACACAAGAGCTCTTCATTCATGAATAACCATCTGGGGTGTATTCAGTAAATTCAATGAAATGGAAATAGGACTATAGTTAGAGTCACATTTGTAAATGCCAAAAAATGTTTTGAGAATTCAACTTTTAGAAATCTAGAACTGGAAATGACCTCACTTGTAAAGCCTCCCTCATTTTACAAATTAAGAAAACAAGAATCTAAGTGACCTGGTGAGTTTTTAGAAGTTGTCACTAGAAATAAACCAGTAAGTTTAGAAACCTAAGGAATCAATGGGGGAAAATGTCATGGATAGTTAACAGACGAGGGGAAATGTTTCAAGAGATCTTATCTGGGGTGATGATTACACCAACATGGTGCCGGGCCATGCCTAACCTCCTCCAGCAACACAAGTGAAAAGGAGAGCCCAGTGCACATCTGCCTAAGGATGATTCCTGTGAAGCAGAGTCTAGATAGGCCTCCACCCTCCAACTGCCCTTACCCTGTGTCCGACGCCAGCTGCTGCTCTCACAGCACTCTGCTTCTCTTGTGCATTCGATAATCCATTGCAGTGACCACACTGCTCTCACAGACAACACTCATGAGATGTAGTAGAGAAGTTCAGAGATGATAAAAAATGTTAAAGACACAATCCTTTTGTCCTCTTCTCAGTCATGCCTCTACCCTGCTCAGACAATGTTAGAAAACCCCATCAGTTTGATAATGAGCTCAGGACTACCGACTCCGCAAGCAAGCCTGCTGCCTGCTGCCTGCAGGCACTAAAGCTTCTGTGGACTGGAAAACCCACTGCTCTCTCTCATGGCCTTCGTGCTGTTCCTCTGCTCTGTCTCATGGTCTCTGTGGTGCGGTCCCAGCTGCTGCCACTGCTGCTGCTTTTCCATTTCAGACGAGAGTCTCGCATGCACTCCGCTAGGGCTCCTCTTTCTTGATGCTTGTGAGATTCTCTCTTTCTGAGAAGACTCGTTTCTTTACCGAGCAGAATGGCAAACTCGACACATCTCCCAGTTAGAGCCACTGTATTTATGTGCGTCTTCCCAGGCACCAAAGAGAAGCGATGAACACTTTGAACAGAAGAACCATAAAAAGTAACTTCACTTGGTTATTACAAAAGTGGAATAAGAGGAAAATGAACCAAGTACACATTGGCCATCTTACACATTTCTTGAGTTCCCAGAAAAAAAATCACAGAGCTACTGTTATTTACTTTGCTCTGTCTAGTCACTTTTTTTTTAATGACCTTGATTTTTTTTTCCCCAGTGATTTTATTGGGGGCTCTTAAGCTGTTAAAACATTCAATACATTATTTGTATCAATCATATTTGTACACATGTTGCCATGTTCATGTTGAAATATTTTCTATATGAGCCCGTGGTATAAGCTCCTCTTTCCCCCTACTTTTTCTTTTGTAAATCATTTTATTGGGGGCTATAACTCCCATCACGATCCATACGCACATCAATCTTATGAAGACTTTCTTTTATTATTCAAGTAAAACCTTGTGTATTTCCTATTTTAATTATTTTGCCAAATTGCTCTTCAAAATAGTCATACCAATTTATCCTCCAACCAGCAAGATAGTAGAGCACTTTTGCCCCACAGATGATGCTGACGAAGGTTTTGAGATGGAGTTAGGAGGAGAATCAATTTTTTGTGTGCATTGTTATAGATTACATTTTAGAATCAAAGTTTAGCAAGAAAGTATTCAGATTAGATATGAACAACTTGGTGAGTTATCATGCAATAAGCATGCCCAGATGAGCTGTAAGATCGCCAACAGTAAGGCTGAGCCCCAGTGGTGTAGCGGTTGAGTGCGGGACTGCAGCCCACTGGCTTGGCAGTTCAAATCCAGCAGCAGCAAGGCTGGGTAGCTCTCACGACCACCAGAGGGCAGTGATGCCCCCCCCCCAAAAAAAAGATCACCAACAGTTTGCTGATTGACCAGAGACTTTTTTTCATAGTTAAGGCTCCTTTTAATACCCCCTCTTCATTTAGCTTTGGGATAGTTATATTCCTTGGGTGTCCTCCTCCTTGTAACCCTTGTCCTCTCTATTTGCCTCTCTTTCTCTCAATGGAATCTTGGGGGCCCTATGGCTGCAGCCATCATTAGACAACAGGGACACAAATGCTGATCTGAACTCTCTTGATTTAAATCCAGGCTCTGCCACACACTAGCCATGTGACTACAAGCAGTGATTAGTCATATGACAGCCTGTTCATTTATCTATAAAATGGAGATGATAATAATAAGAGACCTCCCAAAGTAATTATGAGTATTGAGTTGTTGATTGATACAAGAGGCACCTAGAAGGGTACAGGTACACAGGGACCATTTTGAAAAGTGGCAGTCGCTCTTATCAGTTCACAACAGAGCGATCTGAATGGGACAGCACATGCTCAACCTCATGAGAAATCAGATGGCCAAAAATTAAAGCCATGAGAAGCCATTTGTTCCCCATAAAAATTGGCAAAGTATTTGATAATGTTAGATGATTTTTAATAATTAAATAATTTTCAGTAATAGTGGTCATTTTCCTAAGCGAGTAAACTTTTGATTAATTTTTCAAGACTGAGAAGAGATAATGTAAGGATCATCAAGAAACTCCATCTGTTCCTAAGGAAACATTCCAAAAGGCCCACCACAGGAGCAGATAACTACTTCTAAAACTGTTATTCCTAAGCGTAAATGTCACTTCCTCAAAAAGGCTTTTCTTCAACCCTCCTTCTGTACTACGTTCCCCCTTTTTATTTCTCAAAGCACATTGTTGCTTCCATTGACATCTTAAACATAATGTATAGCTATTTGCTCACGTGTGTTAATGTGTCAGGTTGTTACTTCATCTGTAGAAGGAACTGTATCTATTTTTGGAGCCCTAGTGGTGTAGTAGTTACACATGGAGCTGCTAGCTGCAAGATCAACAGTTCAAAACCATCAGCCACTTTTCAGGAGAAAGATAAGGCTCTCAACTCCTGTAAAGAGTTGCAGTCTTCAAGAACTCCCTCAACACAAGACCACTTTGCTCTAATAATCCAGCACTCTGAGATGCTCACCTTCTTGACATGATTGCTGAAGGCAAAGCGGGTACATAAGCAAATGTGGTGATGAAAGCTGATGGTCCCCAGTTATCAAAAGATATAGCATCAGGAGTCTCAAAGGCTTGAAGATAAACAAGTGGTCATCTAGCTGAGAAACAACAAAGCCCACATGGAAGAAGCCCACCAGCCGGTGTAATCATGAGATGTTGATGAGATCAGGTATCAGGCAAAGAAGACTCAGAGCAAAAAAATCATAATGTGAATGAAGGGAAGTGCAGAGTGGAGGCCCAAAGCCAATCTGTAGACAACTCGACATTCCCTTAGAGAAGAGTTGTCGGGAGTAGAGCATTTAAGGGTGCAGACTAGCACCAATGAAACATACAGCTTTCCTCTACCTTACAAATATGGCTAGACCAGAGCATGTACATGGGTCCAGATAGCAGTTGGAAACATAGAATATAGGAAAGATAAACTCCTCGGGACCAATATTGAGAGTAACCATACCAGGAGGGGAAGGGGAAGGTGGGGGGAGAAAGGGAGAACCGATCACAATGACTTAACCATAATCCCCTCCCAAGAGGGTGGACAACAGATGGAGGGGGGGGGCATCAGACAGTGCAAGACATGAAAAAAAATAATTGGCAAAATATTTATCAATTATGGTTATAGTTAGAAAAATAATAATTATTTTTTCACACTGTGAGAACTTTATATTAAAAATCCATTTGTTTTTAAAAGCATTAACAAGAGAGAGAAAAAGAAAAAGTATGGAGCAGAAGATATGCTCCTTGGTTGTGTTTGGTGGGAAAGTGGGATTTTGGATCCTCTGGAATTGAACGTTTAGTGTTTTTATAAACAGACAAAAAGCGGGGGGGGGGGAAGCTATAGGTCCTCAAAAGCCCATGTCTGTTCTATTTCTCACATCCCCACTGAGAAAAAGATCACCAGGGGAAAGAGCAGAGGAGGGTCAGAGAAACAAGAATGGAGTCCGATCTGGAGGGGGCGGTTTCCCCTGTGCAGTGTGCTCCTGAGGTCACAGAGAGCAAACGGCTCCGGCTCACCAGAAGTGGTGGGTCAGAGTGGGACCATATGGAAGGGGAAAAGAGGGCAAATAACAAATTGCAGTGCATAGGGAACAGGGAGGGTTCATAGGGTTCGTTGGGGGGGGGGGGATGGATGAGGAGCTGATACCAAGGGGTCAAGTAGAAAGAAAATGCTTTGAACAAGATGATGGCAACATATGTACAAATATACTTGAGACAATAGATGGATGTATGGATTGTGATAAGAATTGTTTGAGCCCCCAATATAATGATTTTTTTTAAAAAAGAGTTTCAGTGTTAGTTATAGGGACAAATCTCTCTCCTCTCCTATAGAGTTGATATGAATCAGGTGGGAGTTGACATGAATCACTCATGGCAGTGCATGAGTGAATGTTGATTGTTGGCCACAAACCACTCTCAAGCATGCTATTTAGCTTATAACAGACATTTATTGAATGAATAAAATGAGATGATTAAGAGTGTCCAAAGCATATCTCTACTGTGATCACCATTTGCATGCATGCTTTTATCATTTTAATTTCTATGAAAGCGTCATTGATTTGCCATTTAAAACACACAGAAAATGTTTCATGTGTTGTTTGCTGCATGTTTCTGTATTACAGTACAGTGTTTTAGTAAATCATGGATTAAGGAAACTGGTGGGTCTAGGACGCTAAACTTTCTTGGGAGAAAAATGTAACAGTCTGCTTCTCGAAAAGTGACAGCCTTGGCCAGAAAGGCTGAGTCAAATAGGAAGAGTGGACATGGCAGCCACAGGGAGGAAGTTGGAAGAGTGCTCTGTACACTTTCACCCAAATTACGATAAGAAGTTAAACACAAAGCTGAAAGAATTACAGCCATGGAACACCTCTGGGTCCATTCTACTCTGACCTGTAGGGTCACTGTGAGTTAGCGTTTGCTACAAGGTTGAACCAAAAGGTTGGTGGTTGGATCCACCAGTCACTCTGTGGGAAAACGATGGAGTGGTCTGCCTCTGTAAAGAACACAACCCTGGAATCCCTCCACTCTGAGCATGTAGGACCAGAGATCTGCTCAACGACAACTGATTGTTGTGTTTTTTGTTTGTAATTATCTTCTGTTGATAAGGTATAGAAAATGAGAAGAGAAACTTTAGAATAAGACTGTCCGAATTCAGATCTCAGCTCTCTGTGCTTACTCTCTACCCACAATCTATCAAGGTCCCAGACTTCTCTGTGCTCATTTCCATATCACTACAAAAAGAAACAGTGCTGACACTTGCTTTGTAAGTTTGTGAGAGTTGATAACACTGACTTCTTAGTAGTGTCTGGCACATGTTAGACTACATAAGTTGGTACTGTTATCCTTGTTCTTTTTACCCAAGTTCTCCAGAAGAACTTTGTCCTACAATCGAAGTATTAAAAAGAATCCCAGTATGTTCTTATCTAGGAAATTTTAGTACTGAATCCTTTAGCATATGATAGCTCTCTTTGATGCTTTTCTTCTTGTTGTATCCGTAGCTTCGTTTAGTTTAGTAATTTAATCTGCACACATGAAAACAAAATAAGAATGGAGCACTGCACAAGCCTACCTCAGAAATGAGGGCGTCAATATGCAGCTGTCTCTCGTGATGTCTCCTGATTCAGATGATATGTTCTGTGCCTACTACTTAGAGTTAGTTCTTAATCTCAAGGTAACGTGGCCTTCTAAGGACCTAACATGTCATTTATCTCATACGACAAGAACACGGAATCCAAAGTCACCTGGGCTCAGGGGCTTGTCATGCCCAGAGGACTTAAACATACAAAGTTGGACAGCAGCAAGAGACATGAACTCTCAGTCTGCTGTGGACTGTGTCTCTATGGAGAGACCTGAGGGGACTGGTAGCCACACAGCGAGGTGCTCACGGGGATCGGGTCAAGGGGCCTGTCCTGTAGACTGAGCTTCATTCACTCAGCATGTCAGTCAGCTTCCCTTGGGTGTGAGTTGTTGGATGCCATAGCAACTGTTCTGATCCGCAGCGACCCGAGGCCCCGCAGAAGGAAGCACGGCCTGCCCCTGCGCCAACCCCACAGTTGTTCCTATGCCCGAACCTAGTGCTGCAGCCTCTGTGCCCATCCATCTCATGGAGAAGCTTCCTCTTTTTCACTGCCCCTCCACGCCAACTTCTCTTCGCCTCCGTTTAAAAAAGCAAAACTACTGTCGTTGAGTCAATCCCGACTCTCAGAAACCCTGTGGGTCAGACACAAAGGCCGGGTAGAATTGATGGAAGCAGAAGGTCACATTGTTCTCTCCTGGAGCCACTTGTGAGTTCAAACCACCCGACTCTGAATTAGTCAAAACAATAGAAAACAAACCTTTCCCACAGCTGTTGAGTCAGTTCCTTCTCTCAGTGACCCTCTGTGGTTTCCAAGACTCTAAATCGTCACCAGGGCACACAGTCCCATCTTTCTCCCACCAACAGCCGGTCTGTTTGAACCCCGAGCTCAGCAGCCCCACTCGTCAGTGACAGCAGAGCTGCGAAGCTTCCTAGGAGAATGGACACACTAATGCCTGTCCACCCTACCTTTTAGAGCTATTGTGAGCAGCAGAGCAAATATTTCATTTTATGTCCATTACTTACTCACAATTTACCCAAGTAGATGGCCAACTCCCCAGGGGTCGGGGAGGAGGTTTTTTAGGTCTTTGTCATCTGGTTTTTAAAAATGTTGAATTTATTAAATAGTGAACTGAAATGTTGATCAAAGTGAAGACACTAACCATGAGCATAAGATCAGTTGACTATATTAGTCCAAGTAGCTACATTGCTGAAAGATATGCTGATGAGTGAAGAAGATTAAAGTGACCTAAGGAAAGGCAAGTGGTCTATTTAATATGACCAGGGACAAGTGTGACTGTGCTATCTCAGCAGATTCCAAGCCTTGGCATGCTGGAGACATGACATCAGCTTCTTTGAGCATTTCCCTCAACCGTAGCTACATGCCACACTTGGTGATAAAAGGCACAGCAAAACCGCCAGTCAGGAGAGAAAGCGCCATCATGGCCGCAATAACAAAAACTCCGTTGCTGCTAGTCAGCTCTTGGAGCTAGACCCAAACACAGTGAGTAGGGCTGCGGTATAAACTCGGATGATATGATGACTTCTAAGAGGGACTGGGAGAATTCCAGTAGGTGTTGAAATGGTACCCTGGTGGCACAGCTTCCAGGACCTGGCAGAACCCTGAGCGACTGAGATCAGTCAGTGGTAGAGAAGCCAACTCATGGAGTCGGCTGTGCAGTCCGAGCCTCCAGCAGCCTACTGAACAGGAGCAGCTGAAGGAAAGGGAGAGTAGGGAAGATTCATCGTGGAGCCGCGGCCCAGGTCTGTTCATCAAGTCTCAATGGCACATTCAATACAGTCGGTGTGAGCATCTTTGTTTCACGTACTTCCAAGATGAAGGGACACAGTGGCTGTAAAGATGGGTTCCAACACAGCCATGGCTGTGAGGTTTCACTCTGCCACCCGTGGGTCAGAACCAAATCAACGACACCTGACGGCCACAGCAGCAGGTGCGAACATGGAGCCTTCTCAGGGGGCCTTGTCGAGAATATGATGCAAAGGGAGACTTTGGACAGGGCCGCAATGACAAAAGCATGGACTCTAGAGATACTGTATTGGACCATAACACGTACCTGACCATAAGACACACCCAATTTTTAGAGCAGGAAAACAAGAAAAAAATATTCTGAACAAAATAGTACCACTATACTAAAACATTTATTAAAATAGAGCAGAATACGGTAATATTTAACAGCGTAAACTCGACAGTGGTGTTAAGATCCACCATCACTTTCATGAACAAGTGAGGGGAGGCATGCACTGTGGCGATCACGTGACCTGACTGACAGAGAGACTCCAGAAGGACTCCCCAAACGCATAGCAATCCCCCGCATGCAAACAGCAGCGACAGTCAGCAGGCACATGGGATCATGAATAAGTGTTCTGGGGTACTACACCTTCAGACTATAGACACACCCTCGTTTTTCCCCCACTTTGGGTGGGAGGAGTGGGTCTGACGACCAACAAATGTGGTATATGAGTTACAGTGCTACTGTAAGCTATTATGAATATAGCTTTCCCATGGATATCCATAGGGTTTCTTATTTTTTTATATTAGGGAAAGGTTTTTTAGCTCTTCTGGACTTTTGTGGGGAGACTGGGTTTAGGGGAGAGTTTATGGAAAGGGAAGGGGAGTCGGATGCAGAAAATGTATTTTTTCACTGCTTGATCTTGACAAGATCTTGACAAGATCAAGAAATGATCTCGTCATCCCCTTACAGAAGGGTCATATGGAGGAGACAAACCAGTCAGGGTGCAATGTAGCCACAATGAACCATACAACTTTGCTTTCATTCTTAAATGCTCCCCCCGCCCCCCAACTATCATGATTCCCATTCTACCTTACAAATCCGGCTAGACCAGAAGATGTACACTGGTACATATGGGAACTGGAAACACAAGGAATCCAGGACAGATGACGTCCTCAGGACCAGCAATGAGAGTGGCGATACCAGGAGGGTGGAGCAAAGGTGGGATAGAAAGGGGGGACTGATTACAACCTCCCCTCTGCAGAACAGACAGCAGAGGAGTGGGTGAAGGGAGATGTCAGACAATGTGAGATATGATGAAATAATAATTTATGAATGATAAAGGGTTCATAAGAGATGGGGGAACAGGGAGGGGGAGAGTAAAATGAGCTGATGCCAAGGGCTCAAGTAAAAAGCAAATGTTTTGAGAATGATGATGGCAGCGGGTGTACAAATGTGCTTGCCACAATGGATGTCTGAATGGATTGTGATAACTGTTGTATGAGCCCCCAATAAAATGATTTTTTAAACTGGTCTTATTGATTTGTTTCCTTCTGAAAGGTAGTCATACTCCAGATATGCACTGAATTGATTTAGGCAAAATTATGATACTACCAAATACAGGTTTTGAGCTCAGTACACTAGCTGCCTTCCAGGAATTAGCCCATTTGTTACTTACATGTCCCTCTTTTTTTTTTTGGGGGGGGGGGGGCGCATCACTGCTCTCTGGTGGTGGAAGGAGGAGGCCCAGCCCCACTGCTGGAATTAAACCTCCATCCCAGTGGACCGCAGTCCCGCGCACAACCACTATGCCACCGGGGCTCAGCCCTACATGTCCCTCTTAAGAAAAACATAATCCCATTTGCAGATTAGGAAATTTAGGCTGAGTGAAGCCAAGCAGTTCCAAACCACATGACTGGTAAGTAGCAGAGACAACAGTCAAGTCCCCAGGTCTTTCCACTAGCCATGAGAACCCAAACTGGGTGGGAGGAGAAGGCAGGACCATCCTGATGACAAGAACATGAGAAGACAGATGAGATCACAGAAATCCAAGCTATAAAAGAAGGTATAAAGGAAATAGAGCAATAAAAAAAGAAGGAAAGGAGACTGGGAACTGAAGAGAAGGAAATCTTTAGGCGGAGCCTTTTAGAGGGGTAGCATCTGATAACTTTAGGTTAGCATCCCTTTAGGTTATCGTGGTTGAGGCTGTGAGACATCTTACCAGGAAGGCCACCCCCTTCCTTCCGTAGTGCCCACAGAGGGCAGTTTCAAAGGAGAGGTTATATAAGGAACCTATAGCATATCCTGACAGCTTCCAGAAACTAGGAGGGAATCAAATTTACATGATGTAAATTTAAATGTGTCTTCAGTGTGCGTCATCTAACTTTGCAGAGGCTGTGCAGAAAAGACCATGATTTTAATTTGCTGGAAAGCAGATGGAATCTGTCACAGAATGGTGAAACATTGAAGAAAAAAGAAAAGCCCAAATGTAAGGGAAAATAGCAACTCAATTTCACAGCACAGGTATTTGTCCCTGTTGCACACAAGCTGGCATTGATCAAAATAATAAAAGTCATGTGAAACACTTTTTGAACACATAGTGTGCCAGGCCTTGTGCTCAGTACCATTAATATTTAATTACTGGGGGGAGCCTGGGAAGTTGGTGCTTTTGTGAATAGAAATCCATTTGAAGATGAGGATTTTGAGACTCAGAAAAGTGAAAATCCTAAGATCACTCAGCTAACATGTAGCCAAGCTAGGATTTGTGCATGCACACCTTTAATTTCCCAGAGTAGTAGCTATGAATGTGTAAATAGGTCCAATAAGTAATTATTACACCCTATTAGAGAAAAGAGAAAGGTGTGTGTATGTGTGGTGTGTGTGTGTGTGTGTGTGTGTGTGTGTGATGAAACTCAAAGAGAACGATGGACAACGCGAAGTAGAAAAGGTGTCTAGAATAGGCTTTACTCAGTTGTTGTTGAGTTGATTCCAGTCCAAAACTGTGGTCCATCGGATTTTTAATGACTGGGATTTGGGGAAGTAGATTACCAGGTCTTTCTTCCAAGACACCTCTGCATAGGTTTGCACCTCCTTCCATTAGATTTTGCAATCCAGCCTCACCATTTTCCCCAGCTGAGAACTCATAACAAATGGAAAGAGAAAGGACGGGGCAGAAAGAAAGGGGTGTAATGAAAATCACATTAAATCACAGCCTTCCTAGCAAGAGAAAGGAAGAAAGAATCCTTAGAATAGGAAAATGTGTGCAGCTCAGGTATACATTATTTAAGACGATTTCTGCTATTTTCCCTTTTCCTTTTTAACTTCCTTAGCTAAAATGACCAATTCAAGTCAGCTTTTGGGATTGAGACTGTTTGCCCTGTTTCTCTCCACCCTGAGTAATGCTAACTTCCACTCTGTGGGGTTAGTGTCTCAGTGAAAGGTGGATGTGTTGTTTGGCCAGTTTTTCCCCCTCTCGAAGGTGAATTAAGTCAACATTAACCATGGCTAGGCAACCACAGAATGGGCAGTTTCTTGAAGGCTTGTGGTTTGGATCTCTTCCTGCAAAAATTCCCACTTCCATCATTATATTTAGTGTTCTAGCTGCCTAAAGCGCTAGCTTGCTATGGGCCCTTGTGTCAGGGCAATGCTGGGCCTGTTTGCAGCTGCTGAATTTGTCAGATTCATGGGGCCTCTGTGCCAAGCATATGTGGTTCTCAGTAGGCAGCCTGTCAGAGTTAGCCTCTCCTGTTTATTCTCCAGAAATCTCCCTCAGGTTTGCATTGTCAACGTGATGCCATATGGTCCTGCAATTCTCAGACTCTGTTTACTTGATGTTTAAAAATGTTTTAAACTCGTCCATGCACTTAAGTCTGAAAGTAATGCAGTGTCATCAATGTTTGTGGCATGGAATTACCCTGATTATTTTGTTTATATAGATGTGATTGGATGTTAAAGGAAAAAGGAAAGCAAAGAAGTGCTACCCTTGCACAAAAGCCAGTTTTGGGTGCAGTTTTTTTCTCTCTTAAATGTCAGCACAGCTGTTTTAACTTTTAAGAAACCACAAACATTTTATCCTCTAAAACTTTAATTTTGAAAGACAGGGCTTTAAAAGAGTACCCACTCTACTTGTGTCCTCCTCAAACTCTTAAAAGTGGAATACATTTCCTTTGGTAAAGATGTTACATATAAGCTTTCCAGGCATAATGTTATACTCTTGCTCAATTCCTAGTATTCTTTGAAAGGTTAAGTTGCAAGAAAGCAGCAGCATTCATAGTGGTTACACAGGGTAGCAGCTCAGTTCTCCGGATCCCTCTCCAAACTTCGTGTATTATCCGTGGTCACAGAGGCAAGAAGGAAGCAGGTAGATGTTTTTTTGGGTTCATCCTAGCCCAGCACACCATAGATGGTATTGTTTTACTTCTTTTTTCTTTATCCTATAGCAATGCTTTGGCTTCCTGTTACATAGGAAAACCTATTCGGCTGTGAAAGAGGTCCCTAGATTTATTTATTACAATATTAAGACTATTTTGACCAGCGGTTCTTTTTTTTTTTTTTTTACCCCAGCGGTTCTTAACCTGTGGATAGCGACCCCTTTGGGGGTTGAACGACACTTTGACAGGGGTTGCCCGATTCATAACGGCAGCAAAATTACAGTTATAAAGTAGCAACGAAAATAATTTTATGGTGGGGGGAGAGGGTCACCACAGCATGAGGAACTGTATTAAAGGGTCACGCATTAGGAAGGTTGTAAACCACTGATTTGGGCCATGGAAATAATTACTTTGTTGTTCTGAGTCACTCTGGTTCGTGAAATTTTTACATGAATTCCAGACAAGGATGACATGATGTATTTATTTTATTTTGTATCCTCTAATGCTTTTTGACTGCATGATTGTTAGACTTGTTGTAAAAGTATTTCAATATGTTTTATTACTTTAGAAATTACTCCCCTGTTTCTATTGACTCCTACACTCCCCATCCATTGGACAGCAGCAGTGACATCCCTATTCCATGCCCTCTTATGCATTCAGCTTGAATGTTTGGCAGTTCCCAGTCAATTAAGTGCAGCAGTCATTATTAAAAATTAGCTTCAGCATAATGTTATTTATATGTGATATTAATGATACTGTTTGGCAATTTCTTCATTTCATTGTGTCTATTCTTGGGATAGGCATACCCATGGATCTCTTCCAGGTGGTTAACCCTATAGCTGTCATTCGATTTTCTTGGCATAAACAAGTGAGTGTTTCCAGTATTGCATCTGCTAGTTGCAACTCCTCAATTAATATTCTATCAATTCCTGGAGCCTGGGTTTTCACGAATGCCTTCAGAAGCTTGGACTTCTTCCATGGAGCCATTATTGATTACATGCTCCCTCCTGAAATGGTTGAACACTGACTAATTCTTTCTGGTATAATGACTCTTCTTATTCCTCCCGTCTTCTTTTGACCCCACCTGCACCATTCGTAACTGTATCCATAGAAGCCTTCATTATTTCAACTTGAAGTTTGGGGGTTTTTTTTCCCCTGCATTTTTTAAAACTTAAGGAATGCCTAGCATTGTGCCTCCTTTTTGGTTTTCTAACTCCAGATCATTAGACATTTAATTATAAGACTGTTTTTGTAAGCTACCTCTGCAGCTGGATAGTAAATAAGGGAAATCAGAGAATAACTGACATATTCTAATTATGCAATTAGCAAAAAATATTAGAATATATCAGACTGGAAAATAAATCTATTTTAGAAGAAATACAACAAGAATTCTCGGTAGAAGCCAGGATGGTGAGACTTCATCTTACATACTTTTGGCGTATTATCAGGAGGGGCAAGTCCCTGGAGAAGAATATCGTGCTTGGTAAAATAGTAAGTCAGCGAGATAGATTGACAAAGCGGCTGCAGTCATGGACTCCAACATAGCAACGATCGGGAAAGCAGTCAGGGTTGGGCAGAGTTTGTTCTGTGGCATAGCGTGGCTGTGCGGAAACCAACTCTTCAGTGCTTAACAGCAACTAGAGCTCCTCACTGACAGTTCACTGCATGTATTCAACGTGGTGTTTTAACAGAACTGCCTGCTTTCACTAAGGGGCCTCAGTGGCAGAATGGCTCCTAACTGCGCAAGGTCAACAGTTAAAAACCACCAGTCACTTCTCATGGGTGAAAAAAATGAAGCTTTCTACTCCCATAAAGAGTTAGAGCCTCTTATCTTTCTCCAAGCAGCTTTGCCAAGGTTTGAACCACTAGCCTTGAAGTTAGCAATCCAGTGCTTACCCAAGAGGGCTCCTTGGCCATCATCACAGGATAGTAAAATTCATTCTCTTTAAGTAGGTTTCTTGTATCATCACGAGTTTATATTGGACATATATAGTTGACTTCAGTATCAAATAAATACATATCTGTTACTATGGGCTTCAAAAAAAAAAAAGAGTTACAGTCTCAGAAACCCACAAAAGTAGTTCTACCCTGTCTTATAGGGTCATTACAGTCAGAATCAACTCAGTGACAGCGACTTGCTTTCCTCAGGAATCTATGATGGAGATGAGTTCTCTTGTTTATCTTTAGTTCCTATTTACATCCGATTATTTTTTTTCAAAAACTAGTTTGTTAAGTTCCTGGGAGGCAATGAATTAAATTATAACTGTTAGTCATTTGCTGTGCCTTTTTTCACCCTTGTACTAGACTAACCATCTCTAGGAATATCCCCTGCTTATACCCAGAATTTCTTGATGCTGTAGATCCTTCCCTGGAATCATGGAAAGCCTCTATAAGTCTTCTTCCTGTGTTTTCTTTGTTTAATTGCAATTGCAATCATTGTGTTCATTAATCAATTCTGAGGAGTCAGATGTTAAAGCCCGATAATCATAGTAGCTGAGTAAAAATTGAAATAATAGTTTACATTTAAACTGTTGCTACATTAAAAATATTTACGTGGGTATGAAACAATAACTGTCCTTTAAAAGAGATTTAAAGTTAGTAGTTGTTACCATTGATATTTCTTCCATATATTGCTTTGCATAATTGACTGGCTGGCTGGCTTAAGGTTCAAAATTAAATCATAACGTTGGCCAGGGTCTGGGAACTGGATACTATGCCTCTCACCTATCTTGAGTCCAATGTTCTCGCTAGTTACTCTCCAACAATGCCATAACTAGTCAGCTTCCAACAATGTTCCAGTTAGTCAGCCTTCCAACATCAAAGGAAACTATAAAAATGACTTGTCTGGGTGGGGACAAAACAGACAGTTTCTCACAGATAGTTCCTTCTCTCAGAGAGAATTACAGTACCATGTACGACATATATCCACAAAGATGTGGATGAGTGGACATCCAGTTACCCAGAAGTTGAAGCTTGGCTCGGGGTTCCAAAGCTTCAGATTTTCAGATTTTCTCTTTCGAAACGGTAGGATACTAATCCAAATTATTTTACTTTCAACAGGTTGACATGATGAGAGAAGCATTAGAAAAACTGCAGCTGAATATAGTAGAGATGAAAGATGAAAATGCAACTTTAGATGGTGGGGATGTCCTATTCACAGGTATCATTTTATTTTTTTCTATCTAAAAATATAATATCTGGTTGGTATTCACTTGTCTCACTAAAGCTTTCATTTGTTTTTTTTTTTGCAAATGTAATAGATGCTAAATGCAAGAAGTTTAGGAAACTAAGAAAAATGCATTCAAAGATAGTCACTTAAATATTTGAGTGAGTTATTTTACTCTGTTTCCATCCATCTATTTGCATATTTTTTCCAAAGAAATTATCTACCCCTATACAAACCGTTTTGTAGCTTACTAGCACCATTTGTTTCTGCAATGTAGGTCTGACAGTATATCTGTTTTTATTTAAAAGATTCTTAAATTGAGATTAGTGTCAATTTTAGGTAATTTTCTTCCTAAATGACAAGAAGGATGAAATTATTTTCCTTGCAAATTGTCCTTGACTAATGCCAGATAAATAATAGCAAAGCTCCACAAAACATAGACAGTTAATATGATCATTGATTCAACTAGAATCAGTGTTTACATTGGGTATAATATAGCTTACCAAAGAAACAATCATTATTAATTTGAGAATTTAGCCTTTCCTGTTCTTCATGATCACATGATTACTCTTTTATACATTTTGTGCTAACATCTGGACTTCAGTATTTATTCTGGTTGTGCTGATAGCAAGTCTGTCGGTGTCGTCTTTGTTGATAGGTGCTGGCAAGTTAGTTACAACTCACAGTGACCGTACGTACAACAAAATAAGACTCGGCCGGGTCCTGTGCCACCCTCCGTTGCTGGGTTTGAGTGTTTCGTTACAGCCACTGTCCATCCGTCTCATGGAGCACCTTTCCCCTTCCTCCCCCCCCTTTGACTTTACCAAGGATGATATCTATCAATACTTCTTTTCAGTTTCTAATGAGAATTTATTTTCCTTTAAATGTTAGCGTGCCAAAGTAGCCCTAACGAGAGGCTGGTCTGCAGTGAGCTGGAATATGACCCTGTGTTAGTCCGGGTAGACTAGAGGAACAAATTTCAAAGACAGGCATATAGGTATAAGGAAAGGGTTTATATACAAAAGGAATGTGACACTAAGAAGGCATCCCAATCCAGTCCAGTACAAAGTCATAAGTCCGATATTAACCCATATGCCCGAAATCAGTCTACAAAGTCTCCTTCCGACTCACAGTGACAGGTCAGTGGGTGCAGAATTCTGGCACTGGCAGGGGTCTCCCCATGGCTCCTTGCTTCCAGGCCTCAGGGTCCATCAACAGCATGCCGCTCCACTTTCAGAGGTCTGGCTCCATCAGGGCAAAGCCGTGTGGTCTCTCCGCTGGCTCCTCCAGCTTCTCGGATGCGGCCATCTTGTCTTTTCCGTGATTCATTGCCTCTGAGACTAACTCCCAACCACAGGGGAAGATAGCTTCTCATCTTCACAAGGGAAATATGACAAGATTTCCCAGAAGTCTCAAGAGAAGGCCATGCCCACATAGAGATCTCACTGGCTACTCAATGGCTATCTCCAGATTAACAGGCTAGACTCCACCCCTACATTTCAGTCATAAAATTAACATAAGCACATGACTGCTACAGGCCCCAAGTAGTCCTGGGAACACATGAGATTTCTTAAAAATGTAATGTTCTCACTGATGGGAACTTTACTGAATCACATATAGAAAGCCAAAGTACAGCCATCTTTGCTTTCATACAAGAATGTTCTCTACAATTCAGACCTGGGTAAAACTTGCTTTCCAGGAAGAGAAGTCGGATGTTGATAGTGATGTTTGAGTACATTCTTGCACAGTGCCGGCTAATTTAGGGATAGAGTCACAGTGCTGCCCAGTATCAGTGGGAATCGTTCTTACTGCAGGTTGTCTAAGTAGCACCCTTGGGAGCTGTACACTGCTCAGACTGTGCAGCCATTACCGTAGCCCCTGGGGTGGATTTGTATGCTCATTTGAGAAATGCAGCCCTCAGAACACAGCACAAGGAATCGAGGAGGCCTGTACTGCTCTGGTGTACCTGTCCAGACTTAGGACAAGTGAACCTGCCCAGCAGGTTCTGCTTAGAATCCTCATTGTGTTTGCCATTAGGGACACTTGGCTATTCTTTGATAACATCAAAACAATAGCCTAGTTCTCTTAGAGAATAACTTTTTGTTTAAAGTCACATTTGTAAATCATCCTTCCCTATAATAAAATTCTGGAAAATAGCCTTGTAGTAAATAATTTGGTTAGATGCTATCAAGTCAGTTCTGACTTGTAGTGACCCTGTGTATGATAGGACAAAATACTGCCTCGTCTTGCAATATCTTTACCATCGTTTCTATGTTCTGGCCCATAATTAGAGCCGCTGTGTCCCCCCTTTCCAGGGAGGGCTTACCAGGTGTGATGTCCTTCTCCTGCTAAATGAATCCAAAGACCCACCCATGTCACTTCTAAGGAGTATTCTGGCCATCTTTGAAGACAGATTTGTTCACTCTTCTGGCAGCCTGTGGTGTGTGCACTCGTCACACTGTGATTCAGACACATCGATTCAAAGCTGGTGTTCTCCAGTCATTGTCCAGCTGTAGCATGACTGAAATTACCTTGACTTAGATCACACACACCTGAGGCTTTAAAGTCATGTCTTATTGTAATCAGGCACTAACACTATTTGAAGTATGGTTTAAAACAAGCCAGGATCACAGCCATTCAGTTAACAGCTGCTCTGAAGAGCACCTAATTTCTTCTGAATCTTAAAGCACATTTGATACCAAGAATTTCTTCAGTTAAACATCTTTCTTTCTTACTTTTTAAAAAAGTGTCTACATGATTCTTAGCATTTTAATCTAGACAGGTGCTTAGGCCATTTAAGACTCAGCAGATGGAATGATGCATATCTGTGAACATCTATGTGTTTTTTTAAAAGACCAGCTTTCCATAAATACGAACACAACAGCTACCAAATGGAAAACAAGACAGTTATTCTCTATGGAATCAGTAGAGGATCTTTTAGAGAAAGGGCAGCTTGGAGCATAAAAGATTTAAGTCTGTGATTCCAAGGTAAGAGTAAGCTGAAGGTGAATCTATTCAAGCAGCCACTCGTACGTCATCCTCTTGGTTGACAAGAAGCAAGTAACCACGTCACTTTTCCATTGTAAGATGATTCACATCTTCTTATCCTTGAAAGGGTCTTCTGAAACAGGCATAATGACCATCAGAGGATCATTCCTTGCCTGCTCCTCACAGTAGGACAAGAGATCCAGTGACGCCTGGGAAATCTTGATTCTCTCATTGGAGACTTAACCATCTTAACAGCTTCACAGTTCTCCTTGCTTGGGCTATGTTGTTGGTGCTTGCCATTTTGCAGGACATCTTCAATGATTGTTTTTTTACCTACGACCAGCAAGACTCTGTGTAGACAAGGTTGTCAGGTTTTAAGTGGTGGAATGAATCTCCCTTGACTGCCGCTTGATGCACCCTGACCTGCTGTGGCCACCGGGGGGTTGGTCTCTTTAGTTAAACATCTTTCCACAGCATCTCAAACCTAATCTTTTTGTCCCGACTTCCAATTGTTATGTACCAAACATTGAAACTTGACTTTGATAACTAACTGCAAACTTTTGGAAATGCTGTATTCAATACCTGGAGCCCTAGTGGCTCTACAGGTTAGACAGTGGGTTGCCAGCCATCACACTGGTAGTTCAAACCCACCAGCCACTCCGAGAGAGAGAGTGAGAGATGAGGCTGTGAGGATGTACAGTCTCAGAAACCCTATTAAAAAAAGATCACTGTGAGTCAGAATCAACTCCACAGCTGTGGGTTTATAGTCAATATGGAAATTAATAGCTTTTAAATTAAAAGCTGAAGTGGCATTGAGATGTTGATATCATTATCTGGCATCTCATTTATCAATCACCTATTTTTGAGCTCCCAAATTAGCACTTCGTATTTGGTCTTGTCTCCTATTTCTTACTTCTCAGTGTTTACATTAGGTATTGGGTAAGAAACAGACATATGTACCATTTAAATTATGCTGTGTGCTTTTCCTCCTGTAACTAAGGGCCTCATCAGGAATTTATTAGGAAATGGACAGCAGGGTAGCTGCAATCTCAGCTCCAGTTCCTGCTGAGAATAACGTCAGACAGGCAGGCAAGCAGCAACTAGCAAAAATTATTTCAATCCCTTCCTCTTAAATATGCAACATCAACTGACCTTTACTTATATTTATTTTATTGTGAAATATGGAGTACATAAAAATAGTTATAAAATGTTTATGTATGGTTTAAAACTCAATAATAAAATGAACACCTGTGTACCCACCACCTGGCTTAAGAAATAGATCATTATCAGGATCTTACAAGTTCCTGTGTGGTCCCCAAGCCCCAAATTCCCAACCCCTAACATGAGCTAATCACTGCCCTGAAGTTTGTGATAATGGTGACTTTCTTTGAGTTTAACCTCTATATATATTCCCAGGAGTTGGAATCAATTGAATGGCAGTGAGTTTTTATTTTGTTTATTTGTTGTTTTTTAAGTAGTGTATCCTTAAGTTTTTGTTTATCTTTTAGTTTTTTAATATTGGAACATACTGTATGAACTTCTGTATACTTTTTGCTTTTAATCTTTGTTAATGAAGGTAGTTGTAGCTATTATTCGTGGATTTCATTCCTATATACCATCTAATGCTAAGGAAATGCCATAATCCATGTATTCATCTTTCTGCTGCTATATGATCTGGTTATTTTCCTATTTTCGGCTTTTATCTTCAATACTGTCATAAACCTCTCTAGGGACATATACAAGCACTTTTCCGAGATAAACACCTACAAATAAAATTTGAAGTGATAAGATCTACTCCTTTTTGCCTCCATAGGATAGCTATATGAATTTTCTTCTTTAATATGATGATATGGTTCATTAAATTAATTTTTTTTCTGATATTGGACTAGTTTACAACCAGGAACAAAGCTAATTGGATCATGACATGTTCTTTTTTAATACAGTACTGGATGCATTATGCTAACATCTTATTTAAGACTTACTTCTGCAAACTATAATCTTTCTTGTTGCCTTTGACTTCAATAAAAAATTTGTGTTAAAATAGAGTGTTTCCTATTTTTCTATTCTCTGCAGTCAGCACATTTTGTATTATCTATTCCTTGAAATTTCATAGAACTTACCTATAAACTTACTTATAAATCTATAAACTTACCTATAAACCTCTCTGTAGGATAGGTACTTTTTGGTGAAGGTTTGTTGGGGGGGGTTAATCATTTTATTGGGGCTTCATACAGCTCTTATCACAATCCACACCTATCCATTGTGTCAAGCACCTTTGTACATATGTTGCCATCATTTTCAAAGCAATTTCATTCGACTTGAGCCCTTGATATAATATTATTTTTTTATGTCTTAAACTGACCAATGTCTCCCATCATCCACTTTTCTGTTGTCCATCCCCCAGGGAGGGGTTTATATTTAGATCATTGTAAATCCTCCTTCCACCTTTCCCTTACCCTCTTGGTATCCCTATTCTCATTGTTGGTCCTGACAGGGTTATCTGTCCTGGAAACCCTGTGTTTCCAGCTCTTATATCTGTACCTGTGTGCATCCTCTGGTCTAGCTGGATTTATAAGGAAGAATGGGAATCATAATAGTGGGGAGGGGGGAGGATTAAAGAACTAGAGGAAAGTTGTATGTTTTGTCAGTGCACCCAACTGGTTCATCTCTTCTTGTGATCCTTCTGTAAGGGGATGTCCAGTTGTCTGTATATGGCTTTAAGTCTCCACTCCTCACTCCCCTGCATTCACAGTGATATGATTTTTTTGTTTGGGGTCTTTGATTCCTGATCCTGATGGTGTGCTTCTTCTTTGTTGGCTTTGTTTCTTCTTAGCTAGATAGTCACTTGTTAATCTTCAACTTTTAAGATGTTTCCGTATATTTTTGATAGCCAGGCACCATCATCTTTCTTCATCACATTTGTTTATGCACCCATTATGTCTTCAGTGATCATCTCGGGAAGGTGAGCATCACGGAATGCCAGGTAAATAGAACAAAGTGTTCTTGTGTTGAGGGAGTTCTTGGGTAGAGGCCCAATGTTCATCTGCTACCTTAATACTTAAAATACAGTTATATGTAAATAGATCTATTTGCCTATCATTATATGTAAATATATTTACATTTGTAAGTTCCTGTACTTAGACCTCTATAAAGGCCCTTTTCCTCCTAGTTCTTTGCTCTGTTTCCTGTTACTTTCCTCTTGTCCCACTATCATGTTCAGCCTTATTTGAATTTCAGTAATTTTTCTTGATTACCTTGCCCTTGATTAAGCCCTATCAGGCATCCTATTCCCTCGTCGCCATAAATTTTAGATTACTTGTTGTTCCCTTGCCCCGGGTTTCTTAACACCCACTTCCTTCCTTCCCTCTTCTTCTCCCATGCCCCGCCCCAACCATCGGTCCCATTGTTTTCTCCTCCAGATTGTTTATTCCACCCATCTTATCTAGATAGATATGCAAGGACAATAATAAGCACAAAACAAGACAGAGGAAAACAACAACAAAAATTTGGTGAAGATTTTTAACTGATTCATTTTGGGGGTGGCGGGGTTTGATCTGCACCCAGCAGCCCTTGTGAGTGGAAGGATTGCTAGTGTATTAACTATCTCACAGAAGTGAGTTGAACTGAGCCCTTTGTACTGCTCTGTGTACTAATTAGCTATTTTTTCATTGTATATATCTTATCTGTGTGTGGGTGTGTGTGTGTGTGTGTAATGTGCTGGTTTTGTATCTCTCGAGAACCCTGTCTGACACAGTTAGCTATGTATTTTTAAAAGCAGAGGTTGGGGTGACCAACTCTGCAGACCAGTCCGTCATAGACCACTTTACCCAGATGTTGTCTGCAAGCCTCAGAGGATTCTTATAAGAAGAAGGATCCTACATCATCAGGAATAACCAATGTTGTTGTTCTCAAAGGTTTTTTTTAAGGGAAGTACTGCTCACTTGTCACTGCTGTCGCATCGTTTCTGATGACAGATTATTGACATGTCTAATTCTATTCTTTCCTAAATAAATAACATCTTCCTAAGCAGAGAAGTTTGAAAGAGAGTTTTTGGCAAAGGCAGTAAGGATCCGAATACCCATGACACAGCCCTTTGTAGAAGGAGAGAACAGTCGGGGGCTTTGAGGTCATTATTGATAGCTAGAAAGCAATAGTGTGCAGTCTGCTGGTACCTCCCACTCACTGTGCTTCATAACATTCATTCTAGGCAGAGAATTTTTTGTGGGCCTCTCCAAAAGGACAAATCAACGAGGTGCTGAAATCTTGGCTGACACTTTTAA